>CM064555.1:3669683-3687183 GCA_032716605.1 Paralithodes platypus
TTTGTTTTGAATAGTCTGTAAGGTCTTATGATGTGTTTCAGCTAGGTTAGAAGCCCAGGCTGGGCTTGCGTATTCCATCACTGATCTTATGTATTGTTTATATACTGTGGTGGTAGTTTCTTTGTTGTGTCCAAATTTTGTGTGAGCAAGTGACCTGAGGGCGTTAAGTCTGGGTGTCAGTTTCTTTTTAATGTTTGTGGTGTGCTGTTTGAATGTCATATGAGTATCATATGTTACTCCTAGGATTTTGGGTGTGTGTGTATGTGTTAGGGGTGTGTTGTTTATGGTGAGTTGAGGGATGTATTCGTGTTCTCCTGTCCAACTTGTGAGCAGGGTTGCGGTGGATTTGGCTGGGGCTAGATTAAGTCTGTTTGTAGTGCACCAGCCATGTAGTGTGTTGAGATAGGGTTGAAGGAGATCTGTTGCTCTTTTTGGGTATGGTGTGTGCATGTGAGTGTTATGTCATCTGCATAGGAGGCTAAGTTTATTTGGGGCGTATTGGGTGTAGTTATATCGTGCATGTACAGATTGAAGAGTGCGGGCGATAGGACGGATCCTTGTGGGACTCCGTTTGGAAAGTTTCTGATTTTAGATGACTGACCGGCAAAAGATACGTGTGCACATCTGCCTGCTAGGAAGTTGGCCAGCCACCGTTTTGTGTTGTTGTGAATGTTTGTGTTGTAGATTTTGTTTGTTAGGTTGTGGCGGGGGATGGCATCGAAGGCTTTACTAATGTCGAGTGTGGCTAATAGTGATCTGTGTGGTGGTCTAGCTGAATTGATGCCGTCGAAAGCTTTTTGTGTAAGGTCTGTGAGAAGAGTGTTTGTGGAGTGCAGTGGCCTAAAGCCATGTTGTGTTGGAGCTAGGGGTAGGTCAGGTGTAATTAGTTGTAATACTAGGCGTTCCATGACTTTGGAGGGGGAGCAAAGGAGTGTGATGGGGCGGTGCGAGGAGGGTAGCCTGGGGTCTTTGTTGGGTTTGGGGAATGTGATGATGATACCATGCTTCCAAATGTCTGGTATTGTGTTGTGTGAATAGCTGTAGTTTGATATGTTAGTGAGTGCTTGTATGCCTTGTGGTCCCAGGTGTCTGAGGTGTATGTTGCTTATGTTGTCTAGGCCACAGGCGGGTGAGTGCTTGAGATTGTTGATGATATGCTTTGTCTGGTGATTGGTGAAGGGTGTATAGTCAGGGTCTGTGGGGAATTGTCTCTTACGTCGGATGACACGTCGGTCGTCTTTGTGAGGTTTTAGGTGGCTGACATGTGAAAAGTGATTGATGAGAGTGTTTGCTTGTTGTTTACATGAAGGAGTAGAGTCTGTTGTTGTGATTGCAGCATGTGATTGTGTTGTGTTGCTGTTGGAAAGTGTGATGCTGTTTAGTGTTTTGTATAGTTTTTTTGGGGTTTGTTTTGTGATCAAGTGTTTGTAGGAAGTTATTCCAATTTAGTTTTTGTTGTTCTTGTATTTTGTTGTTAGTTTGGGTGTTGAGTACTTGAATTTGTTGTGTGATGTCTTGTGTGTGGGGTGCTGGGGAGTGTTTCAGTATGTCGCGTTGTCTGATGAGGTTTTGAATTTCTGGTGTGAAGTTGGGGTTGTGTCTTTTTCTGTTACCTCTTGGAATGTGTTTCTTGTCAGCGTTTTGGATAGTTTTATTGAGTATGTGTACAGCATTGTTGATGTTAGTGATGGGTGTACTGTTTAGAGTTGTGAAGTGTTGTTCTGTCTCATTTGTGAATGCTTCCCAGTTAGCTCTTTTATAATTGGTGTATGTGTGTTTGTTGGTAGCTGGGGTGAGTCTGGTTTTGGTGGTGATAATGATCGGGAGGTGGTCAGAGCCTAAGGTTCTGACCACCCTCCAGGATGTTGTGGGGGCGAGTTCTGGGGAGCAAAAGGTGATGTCTGGAGATGATGGGTTATAGAGGGCTTGGTGAGGAATATGGGTATGTTGATGGATGTCGTTAAGGATGATGAGGTTATCTGTTTGGTTTTGTAGTACCAGCCCTCTGTCTGTGTCGGGGTTGTCGACAAACCAGGCCGACGTCTTGGCGTTGAAGTCACCACCCAGGATGATGTGTGGGGTGTGTGGGGTGTTTGTGATGTGTTGTAAGTGTGGTCTGTATTCATTTGGTACTGTAGGGGATGTTTGGGGAGGGATGTATGTGTTTATGATGGTTATGTTGGAGTTGTTGCCAGTGCGTATTTTAATTGACTGTATTTCTGTTGTGTTATTATTTGGGGGGAGTGATTTGGTTTGTACACTGGTTACTATGTATGATATTTCTTTGTGTACCAGGGTGATGAGTCCACCGCCCCCGCCGACAGCCCGGTCTTGTCTGATGGTGGTGAAATTATGAAATGTGGGTGTTTTTTTGTTGTGTGGAGTTTTGTTTCTTGTAAGATGGCAATGTGTATGTTGTGTTGTTTGATGAAGTGTGAGAGTTCGTGTTTCTTTGTGTTGATGCCATCTATGTTCAGTTGAAGAATGTTAATGTTATGTGCACGATGTATGTTGGGTGCTGCTGCACGAGGATGGGGTGGGGGTGGGGGTGGGGGTGGGGGTGAGGGAGGGGCTGGGGGTTGGATGGGTGAGGTGGGGGTGGGGATTGGGGAGCAGGAGATGGGGGTTGGAATGGATTAGGATGGGGGTGGTGTGTTGAGTTGAGGATGTGGATGGTATGGGAAGGTTAGGTGGGTTAGGGAGGAGAGGTGGACGGGTTTTAGGGGGGGGGAGTGGATGATATGGGAAGGTTAGGTGGGTTGGGGAGGAGAGGTGGACGGGTTTTAGGTGAGGGATTTGACTGGGAGAGGGAGGGGCATGAGGAACAGGTCCAGGTGTTTGTGTAGTGTTTCTTGGAGGCAAGTGTTTAGGCACCATGGTGTTTTAGGCACCATGTTTACAAATGGTTAAGTGAGATAGTTCGAAGCCTGTTAATTACTTGTGGCCCTTTTTTAAACTGAATAAAATCGTCTAATCGTAGCCAGAGTAAAGTTCAAAGCATGACATCGGTACTGAAAGGGATGGGCCTATGGTGAGTGTTGGTTACCTGAGCCAGGTATGAAACCCTTCTTCTTCTCGGGACCCGAGAACTGACAACCCTTTCACCAGTCAATAACCCTTTCATGATCCGATTACGCATTTTTGTTTCTGCTTTCTGGTTATTATTAGACGATTGTGTTCCGATTTGGAAAGGTATATGGATGTTAGAGTTTTAATTGAGATATTCGTTACCCTTTCAATTCCAACAGATCCTTCCTAAGTTGTCTAAAATTGTCTAATGATAGCCAGAATAAAGTGTCAAAATGCGTGATAATCTCATAATGGATAATGTACTCATTTTCCACCTCATACCATAGTTGTCGTTTCTAGAAGCTAAGCTGTTCTAGTATATGATTTCTGCAATTTCTTGCTTATAAGGATTTGTATATATTATATATCTTAAACTGTTCGCGCGCGCGTGTGTGTGTACTGTATTGTGTTAACCAACGATTCTGGTATCTTATTATTTCCTTAGATATGGTCACATGCTTGCGTTCAATAACATTAATTATATTATATATCTTGTTACACTATTGTTTATTTTATGCTGTTTTAGATATCAAATGTTTATTCATAATCGAAGTGACAGACTTCGTGTTATATTTAATGCACTCATTTACTCACAAAAAAAATCTATGTTTTGCCTCCAGGGAAAACATTTAATTCGCTAATGGCATTTTATTATTAGCTAACAAAGGAAAGAGGGAACAATTTATTGAAAAAGGAGGAGTGCGTATGTACAAAGGAGTACAAAGGAGTACAAAGGAAATCAAGCAACAACAGATCTAGTGACCCTTCTAGGTTGCTTGTCCTCCAAAACACTGAGGATCAAGTGTCCAAACAGTGGTTTAGAGTGGGTAAGGGAACATTGGAAAGGGAATTACTGCCCTGGAACTAATGTCCGTGGCAGGATTAGGAAGTTAGTAGGGGACAGATGGGTTAGTAACTGAGGGGGGGATAAAATAAAGTTATTCATTTATAAACGCAGTCAGTCGCGGGTTTGATGCGAGATATTTGTCTAGGCGGAGTTTAAATGAATCAACGGTGATGCAGTCTATAACGTTTCGGGGAAGCCCATTCCACAAGTTGACAACTCGATTGAAGAAGAAATTCTTAGATTCGTGTGAGTTAAAAGATTTACCAATAATTTTGCAACCGTTTCCCCCCGTGTAATTAGATTGGTCGATAGTGAAGTACTTACTACAGTTCATATTGTCGATGCCTTTGAATGATTTTGAACACTTGAATTAAGTCACACTCTTAATCTGCGCTGGGTTAAAGGAAATAGATTTAATTCTCTAAGACGCTCTTCGTATGGTTTGTTCTTTAGGCTAGGTATCATTTTGGTAACTCTACGTTGAACTCGTTCTAGCTTGTTTATATCTTTTTGGTAATAAGGGCACCAGGATTGAACGCAGTATTCCAGAAGAGGGCGGACTAAGGAATTTTTGAAATTATATTAAATAATCACATAATTAAGCATCTGGAGAATAATAAATTAATCAGTGATAGGCAATATGGTTTTAGACGATGTCGATCAACTGCAGACATTCTTTGCCTTCTTACGCATCAAATCAACCAAGCTACAGACCAACATGGTGAAACACATACAATAGCACTGGATATATCAAAGGCATTTGATAGAGTCTGGCATCAATCCTTATTGTCGAAGATGTCACACTACGGCCTTGCATCATTAGTTCCACTAATTTCTTCTTATCTTCATAACAGAAAAATACGTGTAATGGTAGATGGCCTTTATTCTCAATTTCACTCAATAAATGCTGGTGTTCCCCAGGGATCAGTTTTGGCCCCAACTCTGTTCCTCATTCATATCAATGATCTCATATCTACCACTCATAATCCAATACATTCCTACGCAGATGACTCAACACTCCACAGTTCCTTCACATTTACCAATTCTTTCACCCAACCCGATCTTATGAATTCAAAAATAAACACTGCAATTTCTCTGAACCAGGACCTTTCTAGAATTAATGAATGGGGACAAGAGAATCTAGTTTCCTTTAATGCACAGAAAACCAAGTACATTCAATTTCTAACCGACAGAATCTCACTGACTCCCATATTATTTTTAATGATGTAAATATTCCCACTTCCCCTAGTATTGACATTCTCGGTGTAACATTAACTACTAACTTGAGCTGGACACATTATGTTAGAAGCATTGCTAAGAATGCCTCTAAAAAACTGGGACTCCTGTACAGAGTTCGAGAATTCTTCACTGACGAGCAGTTGGCCGTAATATATAAAAGTCATGTGCGCTCTCAGATGGATTACTGTTCACCTCTGTGGGGTGGAAGTGGAGTGGTTGCATTGAGGCAGTTGGACAAAATTCAAAATAAAGCTATTAGATTAATCAATAACCCTGCAATCACACAGGACCTTCCTACATTAGCCATACGAAGAAACGTTGCATCCCTTGCATTATTCTACAGATATTTTCACAGCAATTGTTCCGAGGAACTTGCTTCAATTGTGCCGCCTCTCCACATCTTTCCCCGTAGAACTAGGGCAGCTGAGAGCGCCCATGAATTTACACTTTCTCCTCCACAATGCAGAACTTCTGCTTATCAGAATTCATTTATCCCCAGAGCTACTACTCTTTGGAATTCACTTCCCTCGAATTGCTTTCCACAAACTTACAATCAACAAATGTTTAAATCCAGTTGTTACAAACATTTTATGAATGGAGGATGCCTTTAGGCACATGGACCTTTTTGTTTTATCTGTGTTTTTCCTTCCTCCGTTCATTGTCTCTTTAAAAAAAAAAAAAAAAAAAATTGTAAAGGGTTAGGATAACTTCATTGGATTAATGCTCAAATGACCTGCCTATAAAGCCAATTATTTTGTTTGCCTTCTTAACAACTTCTGAACATTGTTGACTCGGTTTTAGGTTACTCGATATTGTTACTCCCAGATCGGTTTCTCTGTTTACATTCTTAAGCTGAGTGCCATTCATCGAATAGTTTGCTTTCTCATTTAGGTATCCGATATGTAGTACTTTACATTTATCCGCATTGAAACTCATTTGCCAAATTTGGGCCCAACATGACAATTTATCTAGATTGTGTTGCATATCGTCAACTTGTTCTTTTGAGAGTACGCTATTTGCAATTTTTGTATCGTCAGCAAATTTTGAGATTGTACAGGTGAGACCCTCATCTATGTCGTTGATGTAAATTAGAAAGATAATTGGTCCTAGTACCGATCCCTGGGGTACCCCGCTACTTACATTGGTCCATTTAGATGCCTTACCGTTTATGACTACTCTTTGCTTTCTGTCGCTGAGCCAATTTTCTATCCATTTCAACACACCGTCTTGTATTCCATGCGCTTTTAGTTTTAGCAGTAAACGTTTGTGGGGAACTTTGTCAAAGGCCTTTTGAAAATCAAGGTATATAATATCTACAGCTTTACTCTCATCGTAGAGGTTGAGGATATCGTGGAAGAAGTCTAAGAGGTTTGTTAAACAGGAACGTTTTTTACAAAAGCCGTGTTGAGTATCTTTAAGTATGTTATTTTCCTCTAAGTGATTTATGAGTCTGTCTCGTATGACCGTTTCTAGCATTTTACATACAACTGAGGTTAAGCTAATTGGACGATAGTTACTGGGTAGGGATTTGCTGCCTTTTTTGAATATCGGTGTTACGTTGGCTAGCTTCCACTGATCGGGCAAAGTTCCCGACTGCAAGGATTTATTGAATAGTAATGTCAGTAGTTTGGAGAGCTCATCCTTAGCTTCCTTTTAGAACTCTAGGCGAGATTGTATCAGGTCCAGGCGTTTGATTTACCTTGAGTTTATCTAAACAATTCAATACTTCTCTCTCTGTAACGGTGATATTGCTTAGAACATCTGAATTATCAATCTGAATCGGCGATGGTGTAGGGATATCACTGAGGTCTTCTGTTGTAAAAACTGATGCAAAGAAGGTATTGAGGGCATTACTCATTTGTACTTCGTCTTTGGTGTATTCTCCATTTTCATCGACTAACGGTCCAACAGTTGAAGTAACTACTTTTTTCTTTCTGATATAACTATAGAATTCTTTCGGGTTTGTTTTACTTTGATTCGCAATATGTATCTCTAAGATCTTTTTACTTTGCTTAATTAACTTTTTGGCTTTGCGTCGTAGCTCTACAAATTTCAGCCGTTCTTCGTCATTTTGTGAGGATTTTAATCTATCATTAGCAATTTTTTTAGCAAGCAGGCAGTTTGAAATATCTTTATTCCACCATTTGGGCTTATTTTTATGGCCTGGACGCCGTATTTTCGATGGTATGCAGTCTTGCACTGCTTTTAGGTAAGTGGCTTCGAATTACTTCCAAGATGTATTTATGTCGTTATTGTGAATTAAAAAGCTCCAGTCAGTTTCTTTAAACATAGCTCTAAGTTTATGGAAGTTTGCTTTCTTGAAATTAGGGACTTTTTCGATGCTACTATTTGGTTCGTTACTAGTAAACTTTAAAGTGAAAGTTATCGTACGATGGTCGCTGTTACTGAATTCATCACCAACATTCAAATTCTCTATTAATTCTTCTTTTGTTGCAAGTACAATGTCAAGAACGTTATTACCACGGGTTGGCGTTCGAACAAATTGATAAAGCGAACTCTCTTGCAAGTTCGTATACAAGTCATGTCCGGAGTGTGAAGTAAGAGTATCGCCCCACTTGGTTCACAGGTAAATTAAAGTCGCCAAAAATTACGGTATCTTGTGAGTTACTTACATCTGCAATTTGTTCGTAAATTCCTCGGTCAGTTTGCACTGATTGAGCTGGAGGTCTGTATATTAATGCAAGTATTATTTTTGTACCTTTATTATTCTTTATTAGCACAAAAGATGCGTCGACGTTCACAATTTGAGGTTTTGACAAGAGGGTAGGGTTAAGACTTTCTTTGATATAAAGTAAAACGCCACCTCCATTTCGATTTATTCGGCTTTTCTCAAACATTACATAACCGGGAAGTGAATACTCTGCTAAAAAGTCTCTATCTTCTGTATTGAGCCAAGATTCTGTTATACCAATCACATCATAATTTTCTGTAAACACTAGCTCCTCTAAATCTGAAAATTTATTGCGTATGCTACGAGTGTTTGCATAGAAAACCTTTAAATTTGTTATTTTAAAACTCACGGAACGCTCTTTAATAATATTTTTGGTTCTTGTCGGATCTACATTTATGTTCATGGCTGTCCTCGGTCCTCGCTGTCTTCGGTCCTTATCGCTGGTGGTCCTCGGATGCCTCTGTTTTTTTCTTGGCGTTGGATGATTTATGTCACTGCTGCTTCTTCTCGGATGGCGTTTTTTGATCCATGGCTGCGGACTGCTTCGTGTAGGTGACGACCCATGCGTGCTGAACCCACAGGGTTTAGATGAGTGCCATCCTTGCAGAACAGAGTAGGCTGGTTGTAGAAGTTGTCCCAGAGGTTGATGAATTCAACTTCTTCCCTCAGACACAAATATTTTAGTCGGCTATTTGTGCTGAAGGCCTTGTCGTAGAATTTATGAGGTGCGTCGATCTTGGGGAGAATGCCTGAGATGATGATATTCCTTGACTTGTTTTTGTAGTGCTGGATCATCTTGCGATGTTTCTCCATCAACTCTTCGGATCTGGTGCGCATGACGTCATATGTGTGTGTGTGTATGTGTGTGTGTGTGTTTTATTGACGTAAGCAACTAATATTACCAAGGATACTTCTTATTCTCATTACTAGCCAAGGTACGTACATATAGAGCATAATTATATATGATGTAAATGAAGTAAATAATGTGAGAAACAAGGCTCATATTATTGCTTACCCAACATGTAATCGTAATTATTTCGTATACCGGTAGGGTTGTTGTTGAATATAAACACCATTTCGTATACCGGTAGGGTTGCTGTTGAATATAAACACCATTTCGTATACCAGTAGGGTTGTTGTTGAATATAAACACCATTTCGTATACCGGTAGGGTTGTTGTTGAATATAAACACCATTTCGTATACCGGTAGGGTTGTTGTTGAATATAAACACCATTTCGTATACCGGTAGGGTTGTTGTTGAATATAAACACCATTTCGTATACCGGTAGGGTTGTTGTTGAATATAAACACCATTTCGTATACCGGTAGGGTTGTTGTTGAATATAAACACCATTTGAGGAGGAGCACTTTGTTGACAACGTTTAGCAGATCGCTTGTTCAATTCACCGACGTGAAGAAGATATCTGTGAAACGTCAATAAAGTGTTCCACTACAAATGGTGTTTCTATTCATTCTGTCAACTTAATTTAACACGGCTACTGTTTTCAATATTGTAGTAGGCTATACAATAATATTCTTAGTTTGGCTGTCATTATCCGTTTATGAATAATCTTTGATTTGTCTTTCAGTTTATTCATGTAATAATTGTTAATATTCTATAGCGATTGAAAATTTGCATGTATGAACGATAGATCATAGATCATCTCACTATGATGTTTTTCACCATTCTAGATAAATAACATACCAACAAATATACATTAATTCTTCATATCTTCTCAATACATGATGTTACCTATACCTACTCAGTCGTCTCTTTCTTATTAACTTCACGCCACCTTTTTATCTCGAGTCAAGAGACTGGGGTTCTCGCAGAGAGGCTCCAGTCCTGATGTTATTCTTGACTTGGTGTGCTGGCTTAATATTTCAATAGGGTTGATAGCCTCTGAAGTCCTATTTTAACTAATATTTGTATCTCTTTCTTTAATTCTCACTTCTCAACTTACTCTTCCTTTATCTAAATTACTCTTCTCTCCTACTTAACTCCAGCCACCCAGTTCCCACCAAACTTGTGTTGTCAATTTAGTTACTTTTCCACTAGATCTATAGGTATTTACTTCGGTCTAGAGGCAAATTTATACATCTAGCGAATTGAATTCTAGCAATATTCTGGAGATTTAAGCCATTTTAAAGTGTTATTCTGGATATTGTGGAATTATTTTAGCGATTTCTGCTTTTACTTACTATTTAGCGTACTTAATTTGGTATCCCTACCGGCCAAACCATATACTCCTGCCTCTCATCTCTCTCTCAAATTATCCATGTTTCTCTTTTCCTGGAAAATTTCCAATAACCCAGCCTTGTCCCCAACTTGTGATCGCATATATTCTGAGAATCGTGTTTCTATAATCCCTCGCAAGCTCTGTTTTATGCTTTCATTAATAGAGTCCTTTAAAATGTACTTGTTTCTGTCTTGTATTATACTAAGAAACCCAAGTGAGAGGCCGAAAAGTAATATATGATGAAATGAGCACAATAAAGGGATATTATTAGAGATGAAGTGATTTGTTAACCCATTCTGTACCAGCGACGTCTTTTACATTTTATTTTAGCTATATTTAGACGATTTTGTGCAGTTTAAGTATGTATTTGTGGTGGTAAAAATTATAAGGGCGATAGTTAAAAGACTTTTAATTGCTGGTGGCCCGTTTAACACTGATACAATTGTATAATAGTAGCCAGAGTGAAGTTAAAAGGACGACAGGGGTACTGAATGTGTTATTATAAAAACAATCCACTCATACCCTTTCGGGAAATATTAATAATTTAACATAATGAGACAGATCCCCCAATTTAACTGGTGATATTAAGTAACACCCCGTTCTTAACATTAATCATCAATTACAAACCCCAATGCACTTGAATATATAATATAATATAATATAATATAATATAGGTTGTATACGTAATATCTTACCACCCTCAACTAAACTCCTTCCTGGGATTTGTCTGCGTAATGTTTTCTTTCCTCGACGGTTTGTCCCGACTCCGTTTCTGACTTCCTTGTTTACGTTTTTTTGTTTATGGTCTCGGCCACATTTTATCCAACTTAGCGTCTTCCTGGAAATTGTGTTTGTCTGTGTTCTCTATGTGTTTACGTGTTGTTTTATTTGTTGGGTCATGTGTGTCTGTCTGTAACCCAGCCAACATAGTTATTCATTGTGGTATATTCTACATGATCGTCCGGAGGAAAATTTAATTAAATAACAAAAAATCTTCTCACACACTGCCGCCCTTTTACCCTTATACATGCTCTTCACGGAGTAGTTGGTAAGTTGTTTTCATCAATTTTCATCAATTTTCCAACTACTCCGTATATTCTCAGTTCATTCCACAAACCTTCTCCATTAACTTTATCTACCAAGTCCATACAGCCTCTATTCACTTTCTAAACCCGCCCTGCTCCTCATTTACCCATGTTACCATTTTTACTTTTACTCCTTTGATCACCACCCTGCAGTACATCTTCCTTACTATGATTATCACATACTGTACTCCTCTCTCCCCTTTACCCTTATACCGGGGGACTTTTACCTGATTCCTAGTTTTCAGGCACACATCCATTCTCCCAGTCTAGATTACACAATTGCCATACCCATTCAATCACTATGTCAACACCATATTTAAGGGGGTAATGCTTGGTTTTTGGCCTATATACAGTATTTAGTTATTTATTTATTTATTTGTTAGTGTCCTCGCTAAACCTCCATCAAACTTAGAAAAACACCCCCTAGACCCCTTTTAAGATAATTTTTTAAATTTGTCGGTAGAAAAATATCCCGGCCGGAGGCCAGTCCTATTTAAAATTAGAGGCTCGTTATCGCTTGCAAGGAAAACAATCGACACCTAAAGGGCACAGAAGCTCTAAATATTGACAAAATGAGGCGAAAGGTCTCAAAATCGCCAAACTAACGGAACGAACGTCTTATAACCTCAAAACTAATATGTAAACATGAGGGAGAAGGGGTTTCAGAAAAAGCGAGTACTATTAAGCATATCAGCACACACTCTATCCATCCCTGATGCTGTAGTACCAATAACATTTGAAAACGTATTTACATAATTCAAATATCTGTACATCCTTCGTAATATTTACTACTACTTGTAGTCTTTCTTGGCAACAAAATATTAAACTACAAAACTTTAGAATATAATACTGAGTGTATCAGCTGTTTATACGATAGTCATACTATTATGTGTCAGTCTCTCTCGTGCATAATTATGTTCTGTCTCTCTCTTTTGCGTGAATGGCATAGTATAATCTAATTAATTCATTCCACTCCCAACACCAAACACCTCCCAATGAAATTAATGAAAGCATGTGATTCTCCCAGGATATAAGAAACATAATTCGTAATTAATAAGATTTATTCATTAAGGGGGTAGTGCTTGTTTTTTGGTCTAATTTTTTAATTAATTCATTTATTTTTTAGTTATCTCGCCAGACATAAATCAAGCTTAAAAAGACACCCTCTAGATCCCCTTTCAAGGTAAATTTGTAAATTTTTCGGTAGAAAAAATTCCTGGCCAAAGGCCGTTTCCTCTTAAAATTACAGGCTCGTTATCGCTCGCCAGGAAAAAATAGACACCTACAGTATATGGCACGAAAGGTTTTAATATTGACAAAGAAATGGGATGAAAGGTCTCAAAATCACCAAACTAATGGAATGAACGTCATAAAATCTCAAAACTAATATGCTACACATGAGGAAGAACGGGATCCAGAAAAAGCGACTACTTCCCCCTTAACCCAAAGAACTTGGTGGACTGTAAAGCAAAGCGAAGTGACCAACACAGTCCAATGAACCAGCTGGCAAGGGGACCAAGGCATCAAGGGGCGAACAGGAACACACTAGCATTAAGGGGGCCCACCTCGTTTTTTCTCTCTCTCCCTCCTATCTCTGGGTTGTATTCATTCGGCACCATTCAGCCTACTGTTTTAAGACGTTTACCCCCATCCAGGTGTCGATTTTTCTTGGCGAGCGGTAGCGAGCCAGCATATTTTATATAATGTTTTTGTTAGCATCCTAAATTTGTAAATTTGTCGATAGAAAAATGTTTCCAACGAAGCCGAATTTCTCCATGCAATGCTGGCTCGGCGAGCGATAATCGACACCTGGATGGTGATAATCGTGTTAAAACGGTAGGCTGAATGGGGCCGAGTAGATACAAGCCAGAGAAAAGGAGAGAGAAAAAGCAGGTGACCCCCCTTAACCTGAAAATAGCCTCTAAGGACGGTGGTATTGTACAGGCCCCTGAGGAGAACTAGAAGACATCTGAGGAAGGTTTGCCAGAGCCGTGTAATTACCCTAAGACATCTGAGGAAGGTTTGCCAGAGCCGTGTAATTACCCTAAGAGTCAACTCAAACTTTAAAGGGGGTCACAGGCTTTTTGTCTCTTTCTCTCCTTTTCTCTCTTTCCCTGGCTTGTATCCATTCGGTCCCATTCAGCCAACTGTTTTAAGACGTTTATCCCCATCCAGGTGTCGATTTCTTCCTGGCGAGCGATAGCGAGCCAGCATTGTATGGAAAAATCCGGCTTCGCCGGAGACATTGTTCTATTGAGAAATGTACAAATTTAGCTTGCTGTCAAAACAATTAAATATATATATATGCAGGCTCGCTACCGCTCGCCAGGAAAATATTGACACCTGGATGGGGTAAACGTCTTAAAACAGTAGGCTGAATGGATACAAGCCAAAGAGAGAGGGAGAGAAAGAGAAAAAAAGCGAGGTGGGATCCCTTAATGGCGGTAGAAAACAAGTAAAAGGAAAAAAACGTTAACCCTTTGTGTACCGTCGACATCCTATTTATATTGTTCTGGCTACTACTAATCGAGTTTATTCAGTATAAGAAGGATCTTTAGCCATTATAAGACTTCCAACTATCGCAATCAACCCTATTAACTACTACAGATTCTCTCTAAGCTGCATAAAGAGTATTTTGGAAACTGGACAAGATTTTTGTTTTACTAATACTCTCTCTCTCTCTCTCTCTCTCTCTCTCTCTCTCTCTCTCTCTCTCTCTCTCTCTCTCTCTCTCTCTCTCTCTCTCTCTCTCTCCAGGATGTACAGCGTAAGTATGTGTATAATGCAACATATATGAAAATATACTCCAGAATTAAACATAATTAAAGTATATTAGCTGTAGTGTACACCAGAAGGCAGGAAACAAAATGGTGAACACGTTTAAAATGTGAACATTGTGGTGCAACGAAAATATACGGCCGACTACGCTTTAATTTTACAATTTTTAATTTAAAATATACGGCCGACTACCGCTTTTAATTTAAAATATACGGCCGACTACCGCTTTTAATTTAAAATATACGGCCGACTACCGCTTTTAATTTAAAATATACGGCCGACTACCGCTTTTAATTTATTTTATGGTTTCATAAAACCAAATTCTGAAAAGGCAGTAGTATACAATTAATATATGCGCCGGTCTCCCTCTTTCTCTCTCTCTCCCATTAACCCTTTGAATACCAGCGACGTGTGTTATATTATATTCTAGCTATATTTAGACGATAGTATGCAGCTTAGGAAGGCTCTGCGGTAGTTAAAAGGGTTGATTGAGACAGTTTGAAGCCTTATTATTTATATAGAGGTCCTTCCCAAGAAATCGTCTAATAGTCGCCATAATAGGATGAAACGGAAGTCCCTGATACTCAATGGGTTAACCCTGACAAACTGACCAGCCACCATCAGTCACGCACGGTGTTATTGTATCCTACAAACTGGCGATAGTTTGTGTCAAAGTCGTGATGGGAATACCAACAACACCAATAACGACCAGAAGATAAAACGTTGGGTTTGTAAGTCTAAGAGGGTGGTTATAGTTTATAGGTTGTAGTGACACGTTTTTAGTTATATGTACAATAGATCAAGTGTAGGGGTTATATGTTGTTGTTCTTAGTGTAGGTAAATGTACTATATATCAAGTGTAGGGGTTATAGGTTGTTGTTGTTGTTGTTGTTGTTCCCCAAGCTGCCTGGCCGAACAGCCCCATGGCCCCGAGTAAGGCCAAGGCCATAAACGAGCGCCCCCATCCCTGCCGACCACAATAGCTGGTGACCGACTCCATGGCGGGGAGCTGAGAGGTGCGTAAACGCCCGGGAAACCAAAGCCTCACCCAGCCTGTGCCCCTCAGCAATTATGAGAGACAGGATTCAATACAATTTATGTTTTTGTTTTCTGGAAATATTAGACTATTTTATCAGATTAGGAAAGTTATATGAAAATCAGAGGGTTGTTGAGATAGTCTTTACCATTTTAAGACCACAGATCCATCCACTACTCTGTGCAATTCCAACCAAGAGTGAAACGCTATCTCGTGTTTGTTTTCTATTCTGGAACTCTCTCCCAGAATCAGTCTATCCTCTTCCTATGACTTACATTGCTTCAAACTCCGTTTGTCCACCATTTTGGCTAGAAACGTCCCTTGGATTTTGGCCCTGCCCTCTTTCAACTCTGGGGGAGGCACTCTACACAGGCAGCTCTGCCTTTTGCCTCCCTCACTCACATAGACAAAAATATATATAAATATATATAGTATATATTTAGTATATAATATGTTTTGTTTCTCTACACTAAGTATATAATAATTGCCTGTGATAATAGCCTACTCGCAGGTGAGATAAATATTATAATTGGTAATTACCATAGCCTAGCTCACGACAGCTTCTGGCAGGTCCTGGCTTGAATCTGTATGTCAGGGAATTACAGTATAATACTAGCATATTATGGTTGATAAACCTATTGTTCACATACAACAACATGTCACCTAGTTACCTAAATTATATAATCGCTTTTCTATTTTATATATAATTATATAATATATATATACAGTATATATATATATATATATTTTTTTTTTTTTTTTTTTTTGTAACTTATTTATGTTTGAATAATGAAAGTCAAATGTTGGAAACTGAACGAAACAAGAGTATCTGGAATTGGAAGGGAAGGAACGATGAAGAGTATGTGAGACAGAGGTAAATTTATAAATATAATAGTTTATATATATTATATATATATATATATATATATCTATATAGATTTATTAATTTATATTTTTTTGTTTATTAGTTTGTTTGAGGGATGCAAATATTATCTAAGCAGTCCGTATACAGAGTAGCCCTGTATTGTTGGTGGATTCTACTTTTTGTATTGCCCTCTCTCAGGACACTAAATAATTTCCATGACCGTGCTATAGTCAACTAATATGGTAAAGTAACACAGTACCACTACTGGTTAAACTAAAACCGATATCTAGAGTTTGCAAGTGAGGTTGAGAAGTAGTTCAATTATATAGTTGTGAACTCTAGCATTTTACGTGTGTGTTTGAGGAGGGAAATAGTTGTGTTATTATGGGCTATACTTTGATATTCGGTCAAACCAAATTAATGTACTGCAATATTTCTGGCGCTGACATTGGTGTATAGATCAAAGCTTCGGGTTGATGTACGCATCATGCGTGTTATCAGAACTGGGGCAGTCTCAGTATTTTGTGAACAAGGTGTGATGATAGAATTGGTGTTCATGAGTAACTTTGCCATACCAAATAATGCGTTAAGGGGGTAGTACTCGCTTGTTATGAACTCCCTTCTCCCTCATGATTAGCATATTAGTTTTGATACTTAAGACGTTCATATCCATTAGTTTGGTGATTTTAAGACCTTTCACCCCATTTATGTGTCAATATTTAGACCTTTTGTGCCATTTAGGTGTCGATGTTTTCCTGGCGAGCAATAGCGAGCCTGTAATTTCAGAAGGAACCGGCCTTCGGCCGTGAAATTTTTCTACCAAAAATATTACAAATTTCTCTTGAAAGGTGCGCTAGGGGGTGTTTTATTAAGCTTGATGGAGGTCGAACGAGGAAACTAAACAATATATAAATATATATAGCCCAAAAACCAAGCACTACATCCTTAAAACAAACTAGACATTATGATAGGTATATAAAACATTATACATTAAAGCATGGAAAGGTCTGTTATGCTCTCTTAGCCTATGGATTGAAGACTTACAAAACCGCAAGAATATTTAATGAGCCTTTGAGGATTTTAGTGTTTGTGTATATATTTATTTATTTATTTTGTATTGACTGATAGGCAGCACTTGTATGGGTCGCTATAGGAGTGTTGCTAACTATTATTACAGTATTTTGTATTGACTGATAGGCAGCACTTGTATGGGTCGCTATAGGAGTGTTGCTAACTATTATTACAGTATTTTGTATTGACTGATAGGCAGCACTTGTATGGGTCGCTATAGGAGTGTTGCTAACTATTATTACAGTATTTTCTAATTTGGTTTCTCATCTCTGGAACAAGTGAGTTATTGACAATATTGGTACTAAATTCTTGGCATGTCGGTGTAACTTTCCTATGGAAAAGAGCAGAAACACTGATATTACCTCAGATATACTTGTGTACCGTACACAATCCTGCAATCTGTTTGGTTCGCAGTACTCGGCATTATACAGTATATGCAGCCACAAATGCAACAGATAAATAATGGGTCACGAACTTCCAAGATTGATTTCTGGTTTGTCCCTCCATTTATTATATGTTTTTATATTTGTGTGTGTTATTATTATTTTGTTTTGTTTTTCAATAAATTAGTTTGGA
>CM064555.1:3692183-3854683 GCA_032716605.1 Paralithodes platypus
ACAACAGAAGACCTCAGTGATATCCCTACACCATCGCCGATTCAGATTGATAATTCAGATGTTCTAAGCAATATCACCGTTACAGAGAGAGAAGTATTGAATTGTTTAGATAAACTCAAGGTAAATAAAACGCCTGGACCTGATACAATCTCGCCTAGAGTTCTAAAGGAAGCTAAGGATGAGCTCTCTAAACCACTGACATTACTATTCAATAAATCCTTTCAGTCTGGAACTATGCCCGATCAGTGGAAAGCTAGCCAACGTAACACCGATATTCAAAAAAGGCAGCAAATCCCTACCCAGTAACTATCGTCCAATTAGCTTAACCTCAGTTGTATGTAAAATGCTAGAAACGGTCATACGAGACAGACTCGTAAATCACTTAGAGGAAAATAACATACTTAAAGATACTCAACACGGTTTTTCGTAAAAAACGTTCCTGTTTAACAAACCTCTTAGACTTCTTCCACGATATCCTCAACCTCTACGATGAGAGTAAAGCTGTAGATATTATATACCTTGATTTTCAAAAAGGCCTTTGACAAAGTTCCCCACAAACGTTTACTGCTAAAACTAAAAGCGCATGGAATACAAGACGGTGTGTTGAAATGGATAGAAAATTGGCTCAGCGACAGAAAGCAAAGAGTAGTCATCAACGGTAAGGCATCAAAATGGACCAATGTAAGTAGCGGGGTACCCCAGGGATCGGTACTAGGACCAATTCTCTTGCTAATTTACATCAACGACATAGATGAGGGTCTCACCTGTAGAATCTCAAAATTTGCTGACGATACAAAAATTACAAATAGCGTACTCTCAAAAGAACAAGTTGACGATATGCAACACAATCTAGATAAATTGTCATGTTGGGCCCAAATTTGGCAAATGAGTTTCAATGCGGATAAATGTAAAGTACTACATATCGGATACCTAAATAAGAAAGCAAACTATTCGATGAATGGCACTCAGCTTAAGAATGTAAACAGAGAAACCGATCTGGGAGTAACAATATCGAGTAACCTAAAACCGAGTCAACAATGTTCAGAAGTTGTTAAGAAGGCAAACAAAATAATTGGCTTTATAGGCAGGTCATTTGAGCATAAATCCAAAGAAGTTATCCTAACCCTTTACAATTCATTAGTCCGCCCTCTTCTGGAATACTGCGTTCAATCCTGGTGCCCCTATTACCAAAAAGATATAAACAAGCTAGAACGAGTTCAACGTAGAGTTACCAAAATGATACCTAGCCTAAAGAACAAACCATACGAAGAGCGTCTTAGAGAATTAAATATATTTCCTTTAACCCAGCGCAGATTAAGAGGTGACTTAATTCAAGTGTTCAAAATCATCAAAGGCATCGACAATATGAACTGTAGTAAGTACTTCACTATCGACCAATCTAATTACACGCGGGGAAACGGTTGCAAAATTATTGGTAAATCTTTTAACTCACACGAATCTAAGAATTTCTTCTTCAATCGAGTTGTCAACTTGTGGAATGGGCTTCCCCGAAACGTTATAGACTGCATCACCGTTGATTCATTTAAACTCCGCCTAGACAAATATCTCGCATCAAACCCGCGACTGACTGCGTTTGTAAATGAATAACTTTATTATATCCCCCCCTCAGTTACTAACCCATCTGTCCCCTACTAACTTCCTAATCCTGCCACGGACATTAGTTCCAGGGCAGTAATTCCCTTTCCAATGTTCCCTTACCCACTCTAAACCACTGTTTGGACACTTGATCCTCAGTGTTTTGGAGGACAAGCAACCTAGAAGGGTCACTAGAACTGTTGTTGCTTGATTTCCTTTGTACTCCTTTGTACTCCTTTGTACTCTCTCTCTCTCTCTCTCTCTCTCTCTCTCTCTCTCTCTGTACTTTACATGTACATAATTATTCGTAGCCATCCTTCATTTTAAAATGTACGTTCTTTGAACATTTTCAACTTGGTTAGATGAAAGTAGGATTTACAATTTTATAAGGTACTCTAAAAATGTAATACTTCAACTTTGAAGTTATTTGCATTGTTAATGACGTACTGTATGTGACGTATACTAGATCATTACAATTGAGCGTCTGATTAGTGCCAGAGCTTCTTTTGAGTTCAAACTCATGGTATGAACACTATAAATGTACCCTTGTAATTCTGTTTCAGCCCCTTGTAACTTAAGAGAAAATATCGGTAATGTTTAAACAAATATAACAAATATATAACATATCATTATGGTGAATGTACTGCTTTGATACGTCTGTTAAAATGTGCCATACATGTTTTAAATACATAGTACAAACATTGATAGCTATAAGATTCACACACCAGCTCCCCATAACATACACACCATTCCCTACAACACACACAGCTCCCCATAACACACACCATTCCCTACAACACAAACAGCTCCCCATAACATACACACCATTCCCTACAACACACACAGCTCCCCATAACATACACACCATTCCCTACAACACACACAGCTCCCCATAACATACACACCATTCCCTACAACACACACAGCTCCCCATAACATACACACCATTCCCTACAACACACACAGCTCCCCATAACACACACACAACTCCCCATAACACACATACAACTCCCTACAACACACACAGTTCCCCATAACACAAACGCACACAACTCCCTACAACACACACAGCTCCCCATAACACACACACCATTCCCTACAACACACACAGCTCCCCATAACACACAAACACACACACAACTCCCTACAACACACACCGCTCCCCATAACACACACACACACACACACACACACACACACACACACACACACACAACACAACTCCCTACAACACACACAGCTCCCCATAACACACAAACACACACACAACTCCCTACAACACACACAGCTCCCCATAACACACACACACAACTCCCTACAATACACACAGCTCCCCATAACACACACACACACACAACTCCCTACAACACACGCAGCTCCCCATAACACACACACCATTCCCTACAACACACAGCTCCCCATAACACACACACACACACACACCATTCCCTACAACACACACAACTCCCCATAACACACACACACACTCAACTCCCTACAACACACGCAGCTCCCCATAACACACACACCATTCCCTACAACACACAGCTCCCCATAACACACACACACACACACACACCATTCCCTACAACACACACAGCTCCCCATAACACACACACACACACACACACACAACTCCCTACAACACACAAAGCTCCCCATAACACACACACACAACTCCCTACATCACACACAGCTCCCCATAACACACACAACTCTCTACAACACACACAGCTCCCCATAACACACACACACAACTCCCTACAACACACACAGCTTCCCATAACACACACACACACAACTCCCTACAACACACACAGCTCCCCATAACACACACACAACTCCCTACAACACACACAGATCCCCATAATACACACAGCTCACCATAACACACACACACACACACAACTCCCTACAACACACACAGCTCCCGATAACACACACACAACTCCCTACAACACACACAGATCCCCATAACACACACACAGCTCCCCATAACACACACACAACTCCCTACAACACACACAGCTCCCGATAACACACACACAACTCCCTACAACACACACAGCTTCCCATAACACGCACACACAGCTCCCCACAACACCACAACTCCCCATACACACACACACAACTCCCTACAACACACACAGTTCCCCATACACACACATACACAACTCCCTACACACACACAGCTCCCATAACACACACACAACTCCCTACAACACACACAGCTCCCCATAACACACACACACACAACTCCCTACAACACACACACACACAACTCCCTACAACACACACAGCTTCCCATAACACGCACACACAGCTCCCCACAACACACACAGCTCCCCATAACACACACACACACAACTTCCTACAACACACACAGCTCCCCATAACACAATAATAAATAACGCAATCAATTTTCAGATTTAGAGGAATTAGTATTTACGGAAAATTACGATGTTATTGGCATAACAGAATCTTGGCTCAATACAGAAGACAGAGACTTTTTAGCAGAGTATTCACTTCCCGGTTATGTAATGTTTGAGAAAAGCCGAATTAATAGAAATGGAGGTGGAGTTTTATTTTTTATCAAGAAAGTCTTAAACCCGACCCTCTTGTCAAAATCCCAAATTGTGAACGTTGACACATCCTTTGTGCTAATAAAGAATAATAAAGGTACACAAATAATACTTGCATTAATATACAAACCTCCAGCTCAATCAGTGCAAATTGACCGATAAATTTATGAGCAAATTTCAGACTTAAGTAACTCACATGATACAGTAATTTTTGGCGACTTCAATTTACCTGTGACCAAGTGGGGAGATAGTATTACTTCACACTCTGGACAAGACCTGTATGCAAATTTGCAAGAGAGTTCGCTATATCAATTTGTTAGATCTCCAACCCGTGGAAATAATGTCCTTGACCTTGTTACTTTCAACAAAAGAAGAATAGATAGAGAATCTGAATGTCGGTGATGAATTCAGTAACAGCGACCATCGTACGATAACTTTCACTTTAAACTTTAATAGTAGCGAACCAAATAGCAGCATCGAGAAAGTCCCTAATTTCAAGCAAGCAAACTTTTGTAAACTTAGAGCAATGTTTAAAGAAACTGACTGGAGCTTTTTAATTAACATTAATGACATAAATACATCTTGGGAATCATTCGCAAACGCTTACCTAAAAGCAGTGCAAGACTGCATACCATCGAAAATACGGCGTACAGGCCATAATGATAAGCCCAAATGGTGGAATAAAGATATTTCAAACTGTCTGCTTGCTAAAAAGTTTGGTAACGATAGATTAAAATCCTCACAAAATGACGAAGAACGGGTGAAATTTGTAGAACTACGACGCAAAGCCAAAAGGTTAATTAAGCAAAGTAAAAAGACCCTGGAGATACATGTTGTGAATCAAAGTAAAACAAACCCGAAAGAATTCTATAGTTATATCAGAAAGAAGAGAGTAGTTACTTCAACTGTAGCACCGTTAGTCGATGAAAATGGAGAATACACCAAAGACGAAGTACAAATTAGTAATGCCCTCAATACCTTCTTTGCATCAGTTTTTACAACGGAAGACCTCAGTGATATCCCTACGCCATCGCCGATTCAGATTGATAATTCAGATGTTCTAAGCAATATCACCGTTACAGAGAGAGAAGTATTGAATTGTTTAGATAAACTCAAGGTAAATAAAACGCCTAGACCTGATACAATCTCACCTAGAGTCCTAAAGGAAGCTAAGGATGCTCTAAACCACTGACATTGCTATTCAATAAATCCTTGCAGTCTGGAACTATGCCTGATCAGTGGAAGCTAGCCAACATAACACCGATATTCAAAAAAGGCAGCAAATCCCTACCCAGTAACTATCGTCCAATTAGCTTAATCTCAGTTGTATGTAAAATGCTAGAAACACTCATAAGAGACAGAATCGTAAATCACTTAGAGGAAAATAACATACTTAAAGATACTCAACACGGCTTTCATAAAAAACGTTCCTGTTTAACAAACCTCTTATACTTCTTCCACGATATCCTCAACCTCTACGATGAGAGTAAATCTGTAGATATTATACCTTGATTTTCAAAAGGCCTTTGACAAAGTTCCCCACAAACGTTTACTGCAAAAACTAAAAGCGCATGGAATACAAGACGGTGTGTTGAAATGGATAGAAAATTGGCTCAGCGACAGAAAGCAAAGAGTAGTCATAAACGGTAAGGAATCTAAATGGACCAATGTAAGTAGCGGGGTACCCCAGGGATCGGTACTAGGACCAATTCTCTTTCTAATTTACATCAACGACATAGATGAGGGTCTCACCTGTACAATCTCAAAATTTGATGACTATACAAAAATTGCAAATAGCGTACTCTCAAAAGAACAAGTTGACGATATGCAACACAATCTAGATAAGTTGTCATTTTGGGCCCAAATTTGGCAAATGAGTTTCAATGCGGATAAATGTAAAGTACTACATATCGGATACCAAAATGAGAAAGCAAACTATTTGATGAATGGCACTCCGCTTAAGAATGTAAACAGAGAAACCGATCTGGGAGTAACAATATTGAGTAACCTAAAACCGAGTCAACAATGTTCAGAAGGTGTTAAGAAGGCAAACAAAATAATTGGCTTTATAGGCAGGTCATTTGAGCATAAATCCAAAAACGTTATCCTAACCCTTTACAATTCCTTGGTCCGCCCTCTTCTGGAATACTGTGTTCAATCCTGGTGCCCTTATTACCAAAAAGATATAGACAAGCTAGAACGAGTTCAACGTAGAGTTACCAAAATGGTACCTAGCCTAAAGAACAAACCATACGAGGATCGTCTTAGAGAATTAAATCTATTTCCTTTAACCCAGCGCAGATTAAGAGGTGACTTAATTCAAGTGTTCAAAATCATCAAAGGCATCGACAATATGAACTGTAGTAAGTACTTCACTATCGACCAATCTAATTACACGCGGGGAAACGGGTGTAAAATTATTGGTAAATCTTTTAACTCACACGAAGCTAAAAATGTCTTCTTCAAACGAGTTGTCAACTTATGGAATGGGCTTCCCCAAGATGTTATAGACTGCAGCACCGTTGATTCATTTAAACTTCGCATAGACAAATATCTCGCATCAAACCCGCGACTGACTGCATTTGTAAATGAATAACTTTATTTTATCCTTCCCTCAGTTACTAACCCATCTGTCCCCTACTAACTTCCTAATCCTACAACGGACATTAGTTCCAGGGCAGTAGTTCCCTTTCCAATGTCCCCTTACCCACTCTAAACCACTGCTTGGACACTTGATCCTCAGTGTTTCGGAGGACACGCAGCCTAGAAGGGTCACTAGATATGTTGTTGCTTGATTTCTTTTGTAATCCTTTGTAACACACACACCATTCCCTACAACACACACAGCTCCCCATAACACACACAACTCCCTACAACACACACAGCTCCCCATAACACACACCCCATTCCCTACAACACACACAGCTCCCCATAACACACGCACTCACACACACACAACTCCCTACAACACACACAGCTCCCCATAACACACACACACAACTCCCTACAACACACACAGCTCCCCATAACACACATACACAACTCCCTACAACACACACAGCTCCCCATAACACACACAGACAACTCCCTACAACACACACAGCTTCCCATAACATACACACACCCACAACTCCCTACAACACACACAGATCCCCATACCACACACACAGCTCCCCATAACACACACACTCACACAACTCCCTACAACACACTCAGCTTCCCATAACACACACACAAAGCTCCCCACAACACACATAGCTCCCCATAACAGACACACACACAACTCCCTACAACACACACAGCTCCCCATAACACACACACAACTCCCTACAACACACACAGCTCCCCATAACACACACACAACTCCATACAACACACACAGCTCCCCATAACACACACACACAACTCCCTACAACACACACAGCTCCCCATAACACACAAACAACTCCCCATAACACACACACACACAACTCCCTACAACACACACAGCTCCCCATAACACACACAACTCCCTACACCACACACAGCTCCCCATAACACACACACACAACTCCCTACAACACACACAGCTCCTCATAACACACACACACAACTCCCTACAACACACACAGCTCCTAATAACACACACAACTCCCTACAACACACACAGCTCCCCATAACCCACACACCATTCCCTACAACACACACAGCTCCCCATAACACACACGCCAATCCCTACAACACACACAGCTCCCCATAACACACACGCCAATCCCTACAACACACACAGCTCCTCATAACCCACACACCATTTCCTACAACACGCACAGCTCCCCATAACACACACGCCAATCCCTACAACACATACAGCTCCCCATAACACACACACCAATCCTTACAACATACACAGCTTCCCATAACACACACACCAGTCCCTACAACACACACAGCTCCCCATAACACGCACACATACACACCATTCCCTACAACACACACAGCTCCCCATAACAAACACAGCTCCCCATAACACACACACCATTCCTTAAAACACTCACAGCTCCCCCATAACACACACACAACTCCCTACAACACTCACAGCTCCCCATAACACACACACACACAACTCTCAACAACACACACAGCTCCCCATAACACACACACAACTCCCTACAACACACACAGCTCCCCATAACACACACACACAACTCCCTACAACAAACACAGCTCCCCATAACACACACACACAACTCACTATAACACACACAGCTCCCCATGACACACACACCATTCCTTACAACACACACAGCTCCCCATAACACACACACACACACACACACAACTCCCTACAACACAAAGCTCCCCATATCACACACACACATACAACTCCCTATAATACACACAGCTCCCCATAACACACACAACTCCCTACAACACACACAACTCCCCATAACACACACAACTCCCTACAATACACACAGGTCCCCATAACACACACACATACAACTCCCTACAATACACACAGCTCCCCATAACACACACAACTCCCTACAACACACACAGCTCCCCATAACACACACACACACAACTCCCTACAACACACACAGCTCCTCATTACACACTCACACACACAACTCCCTACAACACACACAGCTCCCCATAACACACAAACACAACTCCCTACAACACACACAGCTCCCCATAACACACACACACACAACTCCCTACAACACACACAGATTTCCATAACACTCACACCCACAACTCCCTCCCAACACACACAGCTCCCCATAACACATACACAGCTCCCCATAACACACACACACACACACACAACTCCCTACAACACACACAGCTCCCCATAACACACACACAACTCCCTACAACACACACAGCTTCCCATAACACACACACACAGCTCCCCACAACACACACAGCTCCCCATAACACACACACACAACTCCCAACAATACACACACTTTCCCACAACACACACACAGCTACCCACATCACACACACACACGCCTCCAATATACGGTAGAGTAACAATTGGTCGCCAGATATTTACAGAGTCGGCACAGGAGGCGTGATTGTTGATGTCTCTCTCAATATTGGCTACCAGTATATATTTCTGTACCTCACTATACCTACCACTCAATACTAGTGACTTATTATCCAGAAAACATTATGTACTTGTTAACCGTACACTAATTATAAAGTCATTGCAACAAATATATCTATGAGAAACAGTTAGAAAAAGAATCAGCTAAAGTATTTATTGTTAAGTCACGCTCAACTTCGCATTATATTCTTTCACACATTTTAATTTTGGCTATCTCTAGGTATACGTTAGTATTGGAAACTTCGTAAAGACATCACATTATGCAGATAGTGCCGCAATCGGACATTAAAACTAACTCCCAGACCGGCCTTTGAATACTTGTGTCACTCCGTCTACCCGGCGATACCGGCGCCCAAAAGCCTTGTTTATGCATCTTGTAGCTTCATATATAACAAACGGACATCAATAACCAAATTCAATATATTCAGCTTGAGAATGGTGAAAACCACACGGTTCTACGTTGGTTGGTTCTCTGTATCACTTCTTAAGGGAGCCCACCTCACTTTTTTTCTCTTTCTCTCCCTTTCTCTTTGGCTTGTATCCATTCGGCCCCATTCAGCCTACTGTTTTTAAGATGTTTAACCCCATCCAGGTGTAAATGTTTTCCTGGCGAGCGGTAGCGAGCCAGCATATATATATTTTTTTGACAGCAAGCTAAATTTGTACATTTTTCGATAGAAAAATTTCTCCGGCGAAGCCGGATTTCTCCATACAATGCTGGCTCGCTATCGCTCGCCAGGAAGAAATTGACACCTGGATGGGGATAAACGTCTTAAAACAGTTGGCTGAATGGGGCTGAATGGATACAAGTCAGGGAAAGAGAGAAAAGGAGAGAAATATAAAACAAACCGGTGACCCCCCTTAATCGCAGTGGAAAGAGAGGTAGTTGGGGGTGCTTGTGATTGGGAAAGATGGTGGGGGGGAATCAGGCAGAGGCTTGGAGGAGTGCAGGAGTGGCTGGGGATGGAGTTTAGTTCATACAAGGCTAATAGGGCTGTGATTGCACCATGGGTAATAGGGCTGTTATTGCACCATGGGTAATAGGGCTGTTATTGCACCATGGGTAATAGGGCTGTTATTGCACCATGGGTAATAGGGCTGTTATTGCACCATGGGTAATAGGGCTGTTATTGCACCATGGGTAATAGGCTGTTATTGCACCATGGGTAATAGGGCTGTTATTGCACCATGGGTAATAGGGCTGTTATTGCACCATGGGTAATAGGGCTGTTATTGCACCATGGGTAATAGGGCTGTTATTGCACCATGGGTAATAGGGCTGTTATTGCACCATGGGTAATAGGGCTGTTATTGCACCATGGGTAATAGGGCTGTTATTGCACCATGGGTAATAGGGCTGTTATTGCACCATGGGTAATTTGATTGCTTGGCACGAAACATGCTGACGCCATATGGTGACACCTGGAGTACTACTCATTATGGGGGTCACCGGCTTTTTTTTATCTTTCTCTCCTTTTCTCTCTTTCCCTGGCTTGTATCCATTCGGCCCCATTTAGCCAACTGTTTTAAGACGTTTATCCCCATCCAGGTGTCGGGTTTTTTCTGGCGAGCGAAAGCGAGCCAGCATTGTATGGAGAATTCTGGCTTCGCCGTAGACATTTTTCTATCGAAAAATGTACAAATTTAGCTAGCTGTCAAAACAAAAATATATATATGCTGGCTCGCTACCGCTCGCCAGGAAAATATTGACACCTGGATGGGGGTAAACGGCTTAAAACAGTAGGGTGAATGGGGCCGAATGGGTACAAGCCAAAGAGAGAGGGAGAGAAAGAGAAAAAAAGCGAGATGGGCTCCCTTAACCCTATTGATGCCATATGGTATTACCCAGGGTTAAGGGTATGACTATGAATTGCTTGACACTCAGTGTGTCCAGGCATTTTGGCTCGAATATTCCTTGACTTTGGCCCTGTCACTCTTTCAACTCTGGTGAAGGCCCTCGTCACAGGGAGTTTTGCCTTTTGTCTCTCATCCACATATCAAAAATAAGAAAAGAAAGCCATTTGGATGAATAGTTGCTTATACTAAAGCGGTCAAATTGCCAAAATGCATGATATATAAAAAATATCCATTCTGTAAATCCATTAACTGTCAAACTATTTGTAATGTAATTGTTTTCAGATTAGAAATGTTGAACATAATTCAATATATATACTGTATAGTTTCCTCTGTCGTCGTATAATATCAGAATGGTTTATGTAGGCGCTACTTGTAATAACCTGCTACTGCCAACTTCTTGGATAATGAGTTTGTATTTGTTGGGATTCATCACCAAAGGCAATAACACTATTATAACTCATATCCATATGTAAAACTAAGTTGCCTATAATAAGATGATATGTCGGGTGGGAGTGTACACATTACATACGTCATGCTGGAGATGATATGTCGGGTGGGAGTGTACACATTACATACGTCATGCTGGAGATGATATGTCGGGTGGGAGTGTACACATTACATACGTCATGCTGGAGATGATATGTCGGGTGGGAGTGTACGCATTACATACGTCATGCTGGAGATGATATGTCGGGTGGGAGTGTACACATTACATACGTCATGCTGGAGATGATATGTCGGGTGGGAGTGTACGCATTACATACGTCATGCTGGAGATGATATGTCGGGTGGGAGTGTACACATTACATACGTCATGCTGGAGATGATATGTCGGGTGGGAGTGTACGCATTACATACGTCATGCTGGAGAGATTATTTCGTTTACGTGTTGCATATAATTTACTTGCATTAATATATGATTCAAGAATGTGTGGTATTCTAGATTAAAGTAATAAGTAGTTATTTTAATCACTATGTTTGTCGTTAAAAGGACATCCTTATAATTTACATACTTGTGTGTAATGTTACCGGTATTTGTTTTCACTTGTACTCCTATATACTATCTCTATCAATCTATTATTATATCTATTGCCTGACGCCGTGATCCCCGAAGGGGTGGCCATGAACGAGCCGCCCCCATGCACCTCTGTCCCCAGCCAGTCGACGCCCGTCCTCCCAACCAGCACCGCCTTCATCCATATAATTCCTCACTGCAGCCTTCCACCTCTCTTTTTGTTTACCTCTCCCTATCTGTCCTTCCACCTCGCTCTCGCACACCCTCTTAGTCAGTCTCTCGCTTACCATACGTTCCATATGGCCGAACTATCTCGAGGTGTTCCTTTTCACACTATATTATTTCATCTCCGTAATATTATAAACACAAGTATATATAAATAAATATGACAACCATGCTATGCACATTCATTAAGATTATTACGCGATGCAGAAGAGTAGCGATTTAAATCCCAGAAGTATAAATCAAAGTGAGAAATGTGATAACAGAGAATTGTTGAAAGGAAAGATTGAAACACGTATTCAGTGTCAGTGTTGGAGCAAGATAAACGGAAGATAACGGAAGATTATGATAAGGTATTATGCAAACGTGCGTGGGTGTTTGTCTGATGATTTGTGAAACTGTAAATTATGTGTTTTGTGTAAGGTACTACATTTAAATAGCATATATTGTGTGTGTGTGAGAGAGGGAGAGAGAGGTAGAGAGAGAGAAAGAGAGTTAGAGTTAGAGAGAGAGAGAGAGAGAGAGATCTTGATCTTAGACGGAAATGATAGAGTTTGAGGGCGGGCGGAAAATTATAAATGAAAGAGTAACGTATTGGACTAAAAGACAGGGCAGAGATTAGCAAGAACAGCTATTTGGGGCCTGAACCGGTTAGGGCAGAACTGGTCAATAACAAATTAGTTGGTGGAGAGGGGGGCAAGGGGTACATATAGAGGCAATTCACGTTTGAGAAAGGGAATGGTGTTGGGGGAAAGTGTCGTCTATAAGTCAATTTGTGTGCAAGGTTTTATAGTCACGGATCGACGGACGTCATGAATTGCAGTAAACGATGGAGGGAAGACATCATACACGTATACGGAATGACCATTATCAGTTTCTAGACAATTCTAATTCTATAATCTAATGTGGCTCTCATGCTTTTTTTTTCATAAATGGTTGTTATATGGAGGTAATATTGTTTATACCGTAATTTCTACTGCAGTTTGGAGTGATATTGAATACAAAATATATTCCTTATCACTGCCAATAATAATAATAATAATAATAATAATAATTCTTTATTCCAGACACATAAGATAGATACAGTATAAATACAGTACGACCTAATGGTCCATATCACATACGCTTCTCGTCAGAGCACAAATAATAATTATACACAAAGATATATTAATAAAGAAACAATAAAATAAAATATACAGTAGGCCTATTTACAGAATGGCATAATAGAGCACATATCACATTTTGTCACAATATAACACAGATAGGCTAATTAAGGCTATTGCTCAATGTAGGTTAACACCTATTGCACAGATCATTGCTCAGAGTTCAATTAGGCCTATATATTACAGTACATACTATGTGTGCAGCAGCTTCTGCCAGTGAGATATAATTCGGGATTCATAGATATGATCACTAGACCAAAGAGCTACGATCAGCGTGTTACTGGAGGATTGCAGTCGCTGCGAAAAGCTGTACACCAGTCTCCTGATGACAGCCCGACAGCACTGCACATCCAACAGTGTGCACACCATACTAGTGCTCTCATATATGTATGTTTGTTTGCATACGTGAGCGTTTATGTATACGGGCATGTGCACACTTACTGCATGTTCTTAGGTTCTTATATATGTATGTATATATATATATATATGCGTATGTATGTGTGTACGTATGCGTATATATGTATGTTCTGTATATATTGAGTAAAATAAATGTGTACTGTATATGCACTGTAAATCACTTACTCTCATGGTTAATTTATGATAATTTGTATTTTACACTAGCATAATTATTGTATTACTTTCTTGTTTTAATGTAAAGTATATTATACTCACCCATTGTAAACTGAGCTTACCATTTTCATATCTGTACATCTCATGTTCATCCACTAATTGTAAAATTTGTATTTTCAGCTCATGAGGCTGCCATTCTTTAGTAAACCGTTTATTATTATTATTATTATTATTATTTTATATTTAGAAAGACCAATGAACATCTTGAGTATATTATGATAGGATAAACACATACCATTTATGGTGGCTCTCTCATACTTCCACCACAAATGGGCCGTGTACATAGAGGAACAATATGTCCGGAACAAAGTGACTTTAGTTTCCCAATTACACATGTGGAATTTCCTCAAGATGGTGTTACCACGTAAATATAGCTGTCTGCGCTGACGGCCGATATCTGCATCATCTGAGCAATCGTTTGAGATAATATGTCCCAGGTATTTTATTTTGTTTGCTTCTTGAATAATTTGATTATTGAGTGAGAAATTTGGCAGTTTACTTTTATACAGTAATTTTGATCTAAATATAAGAACAGCACTTTCAGTGGGTTGAATTTAACACAATGTTTAATACCAAAAGATTCACATATTTCAAGAAGTTTGCTCTGACCCGCAGAAGACGGTGCAATAATGACCAGTTCATCAGCATACATGAGATGGTTGATGATTTTATTCCCACCATAACATCCAATCTGCTCTTTATTCAATTTATCACTTAATTCATCCATATATACATTGAATAAGTAAGGTGAGAGAATACTACCCTGTCTCACTCCATTGGTTACTGTAAAGGAATCCGAAATAATGTTACCCCATCTTACATTAAATGTTTGATTGGCGTAACAGTACTTCAAGATTCTCAGTATATAGGATGGCACTCCCCTTGTTGCTAATTTATCAAACAGGATATTGTGGCAGATTCTGTCAAATGCCTTACTAGCATCAAGAAAGCATGCAAAAATTGAGCTGTTCATTTTGATGTACCCGCCCACTAGCTCCTTCAGAGTGTAGATGCACTGGTCCGTACCATGATTCTTTTTAAAACCAAATTGATTACTATTAGTTGAGATATACACTGAGATTCTGTCTAAAATGATTAACTCTAGTATCTTACTTACAATACTGGCAAGGGCAATAGGTCTATAGTTGTCTTTTGATGTAATTTTGCCAGCCTTGTCTTTAATTACTGGTATCAAGGTAACGGACATCATAGATTCTGGTAGGAAACCATGGATTAGAAAGCTGGTAAAGCAACTGCTGAGTTTCTCCAAGAGGAGAGTGGAGGAGTACTTCAAATGTTCAGCATATATGCCATCAAAACCACAGGATTTGTTAGCATCTAGCCTACTTATTGCAGCCTTGATTTCTTCACTTGTAACTTTAATTGTGTCATATTTTTCTTCTTTGTTACACTCTGTTGTAGCAGCAATGGTATTTCTTTGGTGCCCAACAGAGTTAAACGAAGTTTGGTAATGTGTTTTCCAAAGATTGGCTATGTTATTAGTACCAGAGATCCCATCTACACTAACGGGTAGAAGTGTGCAGCTATTATGCATTTTTTAAATATCCTTCCAGAAGGCCATTGCGTCTTTGCTAGCAAAGTTTTTGGCCAATGCTTCTCTTCTTAACACATTTTCATTGTTTTTTATATATCTGATTGCATACTTGCATCTAGCCTTTAGTCTGGTGAACATGTCAAAAATGGGTCCCTGTCTCGGTTTGTTATGATCCAGCCATACACTACGAGCATCTCGGGATGCCTGGTATAGTTCTGAAACATGGTCAATCCACCCAGGTTTGTTAAAAGAGTAATTTTTGTTATGCTTGTGAAATACTATGTCACTAGCCTTAGTAAGACAAGATATAATATTATTGTACAGCTTGCTGACCTCTTCTCGATGACTAGCATTAACACAATTCGGTCTTCACAGGTAATGGCATCCTCACTGCCAGGATCAAGCTCAGAAAGCAGAGTGTGTGTTAAAGTGCAAAATTGCTCACACTCCTCCTCGTCAAGCCCGCCCCATGGCAGTTTTGGATTTACACTATTGTTTGACTGGGTTAATTCTGGCGCTCTTTCCAAACTAGCTGTTAAGGTCAATGGGATATGATCTTCATCTGTATATATATACTGAATTTCCATATTTGTTATCATATCATGGAAATCAGCACTAGCTGCGGTATGATCTAGCCAAGACGTTGAGCCCCATGCTGCACTGACACAAGTGTAACTACTATGCGGGAGCATGACCTGAGAAGAGATAATTAGATCATGCTCACCACAGAAGTTAGTCATATGACTAGCAAACAGAGAGTTACTCATGTCCATCAGATTAGCATTACAGAGTAGCAGGTAATGTAAACACCTATTACAGAGTAGCAGGTAATGTACACACCTATCACAGAGTAGCAGGTAATGTAAACACCTATTACAGAGTAGCAGGTAATGTAAACACCTATTACAGAGTAGCAGGTAATGTAAACACCTATTACAGAGTAGCAGGTAATGTAAACACCTATTACAGAGTAGCAGGTAACACACCTATCACAGAGTAGCAGGTAATGTAAACACCTATTACAGAGTAGCAGGTATGTAACACCTATTACAGAGTAGCAGGTAATGTAAACACCTATTACAGGTAATGTACACACCTATCACAGAGTAGCAGGTAATGTAAACACCTATTACAGAGTAGCAGGTATGTAACACCTATTACAGAGTAGCAGGTACGGTAATGTAAACACCTATTACACGCCGATTATGAATAATTAAATGTTATATGATACCGTAACTGATAATTATACAAAGTGAATTAACCACTCGCGAGCTATGGGCTATGAGGAAGTTGGAGCTGTAGACGTCGACATGTAGCAGACTTACCAGTTAAAGTACGCTGGTAGTTTATTTATAGATACATACAATCAAATTCAACATCTTTTCTATCCATCAGAAACCTATGTTATTAAGGCATTTCTGTTTAATATCGATATTTACGGCTCCAACTATTTTATAACCTGAAACCCGCAAGTGGTCAATCACTGCAGATCTTCATAATATTGGTACACTAGCAGGGGTACCCGGCGTTGCCCGGGTAATCACCATAATCACCATCACTACTACCACCACTACTACTACCATAATCATCATCATCAATCACTACTACCACAATCATCACACTACTACTACTGTACTACCATAACCTCCCTGTGCCTCATGAAACGGCGACCTCGATTTCGGCCGCTAAATGACCTCCGATTTTGGATCTGACCTCATCCGTACCCCCATTTTGGGGGGCTGCGAACAACTTTCGTTCCATACACCTTTTCGATCGGAGGCCTCCTGCCCAAACGGCCATTTTGTTCGCATTTTTTTCCGCTCCCGTATACTACATAAGTTCTGCCGAAAATTTTATTAAACAAAAGTGTCTCTGATTTCCACTAAACTCGCCTAAAACCATCTCCAAAGCCTGGGCTTTCCAACGGTGCCCAACACTCCCACCTGGCACCAAAACTGTGGGAGGAGTTTAGTAACAAAAGTCGGGTAACTGATTAGGTAACTGACAAACATTGACCTTTATTTATTAAGATGTGTCGAATAATAATTGACATAATATATAATTTATGTAAATATTAATGTAATAGTTATCTGATATTAATGTTTCTTCTGCAGGTGAGTGGTGTTGCTATGGAAGCTGCAGGTTAACATAGCCCGACGTTATCTTAATGTAAGTATTTCATACGAAATTGTACTGAGTAGTTTTCTTTGGTTTAACTTACTAAGTAAATTATCTACCTGGTTTAATCTAAATACTCGATATCAAATTTACTGTTTCGATATATGTTACAATAACTGTGCTAGTGGTAGCTTCTATTTTTCTCTACATGCTGTTCGAAAGTATTTCTTCTGAAAGAATGTCTTTCAAAATATTATTTATTTGCTGATGTGAGTTGTAAACTTGAAATCAACGAAATTGATTGCCATATGTACAATACAACAATTTTAAGACCTAGTTTAAAGTAATGATTAATAAAGAGAGAGAGAGAGAGAGATGAGCGTTATGGCAGCAGTAGTACAAAGTACAAATTACAAAGGAGTACAAAGGAAATCAAGCAACAACAGATCTAGAGACCCTTCTAGGCTGCTTGTCCTCCAAAACACTGAGGATCAAGTGTCCAAACAGTGGTTTAGAGTGGGTAAGGGAACATTGGAAAGGGAACTATTGCCTTGCCACTAACGTGGCAGGACTAGGAAATTAGTAGGGGACATATGGGTTAGTAACTGAGGGGAGGATAAAATAAAGTTATTCATTTACAAACGCGGTCAGTCGCGGGTTTGATGCGAGATATTTGTCTATGCGCAATTTAAATGAATCAACGGTGCTGCAGTCTATAACGTCTCGGGGAAGCCCATTCCACAAGTTGACAACTCGATTGAAGAAGAAATTCTTAGATTCGTGTGAGTTAAAAGATTTACCAATAATTTTGCAACCGTTTCCCCGCGTGTAATTAGATTGGTCGATAGTGAAGTACTTACTACAGTTCATATTGTCGATGCCTTTGATGATTTTGAACACTTGAATTAAGTCACCTCTTAATCTGCGCTGGGTTAAAGGAAATAGATTTAATTCTCTAAGACGCTCTTCGTATGGTTTTCTCTTTAGGCTAGGTATCATTTTGGTAACTCTACATTGAACTCGTTCTAGCTTGTTTATGTCTTTTTGGTAATAAGGGCACCAGCATTGAACGCAGTATTCCAGAAGAGGGCGGACTAAGGAATTGTAAAGGGTTAGGATTACGTCTTTGGATTTATGCTCAAATGATCTGCCTATAAAGCCAATTATTTTGTTTGCCTTCTTAAAACTTCTGAACATTGTTGACTCGGTTTTAGGTTACTCGATATTGTTACTCCCAGATCGGTTTCTCTGTTTACATTCTTAAGCTGAGTGCCATTCATCGAATAGTTTGCTTTCTCATTTAGGTATCCGATATGTAGTACTTTACATTTATCCGCATTGAAACTCATTTGCCAAATTGGGCCCAATGTGACAATTTATCTAGATTGTGTTGCATATCGTCAACTTGATCTTTTGAGAGTACGCTATTGCAATTTTTGTATCGTCAGCAAATTTTGAGATTGTACAGGTGAGACCCTCATCTATGTCGTTGATGTAAATTAGAAAGAGAATTGGTCCTAGTACCGATCCCTGGGGTACCCCGCTACTTACATTGGTCCATTTAGATGCCTTACCGTTTATGACTACCCTTTGCTTTCTGTCGCTGAACCAATTTTCTATCCATTTGAACACACCGTCTTGTATTCCATGCGCTTTTAGTTTTAGCAGTAAACGTTTGTGGGGAACTTTGTCAAAGGCCTTTTGAAAATCAAGGTATATAATATCTACAGCTTAACTCTCATCGTAGAGGTTGAGGATATCGTGGAAGAAGTCTAAGAGGTTTGTTAAACAGGAACGTTTTTTACGAAAGCCGTGTTGAGTATCTTTAAGTATGTTATTTTCCTCTAAGTGATTTACGAGTCTGTCTCTTATGACCGTTTCTAGCATTTTACATACAACTGAGGTTAAGCTAATTGGACGATAGTTACTGGGTAGGGATTTGCTGCCTTTTTTGAATATCGGTGTTACGTTGGCTATCTTCCACTGATCAGGCATAGTTCCAGACTGCAAGGATTTATTGAATAGTAATGTCAGTGGTTTGGATAGCTCATCCTTAGCTTCCTTTAGAACTCTAGGCGAGATTGTATCAGGTCCAGGCGTTTTATTTACCTTGAGTTTATCTAAACAATTCACTACTTCTCTCTCTGTAACGGTGATATTGCTTAGGAACATCTGAATTATCAATCTGAATCGGCGATGGTGTAGGGATATCACTGAGGTCTTCTGTTGTAAAAACTGGATGCAAAGAAGGTATTGAGGGCATTACTCATTTGTACTTCGTCTTTGGTGTATTCTCCATTTTCATTGACTAACGGTCCAACAGTAGAAGTAACTACTTTTTTCTTTCTGATATAACTATAGAATTCTTTCCCGTTTGTTTTACTTTGCTTCGCATTTCGCAATATGTAACTCTAGGGTCTTTTTACTTTGCTTAATTAACTTTTTTGGCTTTGCGTCGTAGCTCTACAAATTTCACCCGTTCTTCGTCATTTTGTGAGGATTTTAATCTATCATTAGCAAATTTTTTAGCAAGCAGGCAGTTTGAAATATCTTTATTCCACCATTTGGGCTTATTATTATGGCCTGGACGCCGTATTTTCGATGGTATGCAGTCTTGCACTGCTTTTAGGTAAGTGGTTTCGAATAACTTCCAAGATGTATTTATGTCGTTATTGTTAATTAAAAAGCTCCAGTCAGTTTCTTTAAACATAGCTCTAAGTTTATGAAAGTTTGCTTTCTTGAAATTAGGGACTTTTTCGATGCTACTATTTGGTTCGTTACTAGTAAAGTTTAAAGTGAAAGTTATCGTACGATGGTCGCTGTTACTGTCACCAACATTCAAATTCTCTATTAATTCTTCTTTTGTTGCAAGTACAATGTCAAGAACGTTATTACCACGGGTCGGTGTTCGAACAAATTGATAAAGCGAACTCTCTTGCAAGTTCGTATACAAGTCATGTCCGGAGTGTGAAGTAAGAGTATCGCCCCACTTGGTCACAGGTAAATTAAAGTCGCCAAAAATACAGTATCTAGTGAGTTACTTACATCTGCAATTTGTTCATAAATTTCTCGGTCAGTTTGCACTGATTGAGCTGGAGGTCTGTATATTAATGCAAGTATTATTTTGTACCTTTATTATTCTTTATTAGCACAAAAGATGTGTCGACGTTCACAATTTGAGGTTTTGACAAGAGGGTCGGGTTAAGACTTTCTTTGATATAAAATAAAACGCCACCTCCATTTTTATTTATTCGGCTTTTCTCAAACATTACATAACCGGGAAGTGAATACTCTGCTAAAAAAGTCTCTATCTACTGTATTGAGCCAAGATTCTGTTATACCAATCACATCATAATTTTCAGAAAAACACTAGTTCCTCTAAATCTGAAAATTTATTGCGTATGCTACGAGCGTTTGCATAGAAAACCTTTAAAGTTGCGGTTTTAGAACTCACAGAACGTTCTTTAATCAAATTTTTGGTTCTGATCGGATCTACATTTACATTCATGGCTGACATCGGTCCTCGGTCGTTATCCCTGGCGGTTTTGAATTTGGGTCGTGTTGGTGGAGCTTTATCCAAATTCGCGGTTCTTGACAGATTAGCATTTAATGTCCTTCGCAGGTTTGCCGCCCTCGCTGTCTTCGGTCCCTCCTTCCTGGTTGTCCTGTGCTGAGTCGATTTCTTCTTCCGAAAATCCTTCACCGCATCGTTGAGAAGACGCCCAAAACGTGCTGCTCCCACCTGGTTCAGATGAAACTCCATCGTCCGAAAACAAATAGTCATCGTAGTAGAAATTGTCCCAGTTGTTCGACGAATCCCACGTTTTCCTTCCTGCAGAGGTTTGCTAGACAACGATTTGTGCTGGTGGCTATGTTGTAAAATCGGCTCTCTACACCAAGCCGGGGGACGATTCCTGAGACGATGATCCTTGATGACTTCTCCTTAAACGACTTGATCAGCTGCTGGTACTTTAAAAGCAAATCTTCCGACCGGGTTCGCTGTATATCGTTGGATCGATAGTTTATACAAAAGTAGTTTATACAAGTACGGTACCGGTATATATAATTATAATATATATATACCGGTACCGTACTTGTATAAACTACTGCTGCCATAACGATCATCTCTCTCTTCTCTCTCTCTCTCTCTCTCTCTCTCTCTCTCTCTCTCTCTCTCTCTCTCTCTCTCTCTCTCTCTCTCTCTTTATTAATCATTACTTTAAACTAGGTCATTACAATTGTTGTATTGTACATATATTTGTATATATATGAGGTACAGATGACAATATCATTAATTAAAATTAGAAAGAGATCTAAAGACTGGACTGAGTAGTATGGAAATAATCGCAGACATTTGTAATTATTGCTGTGCCTTATGAACGAAATTATAATACAAACAAACTTAAGCTGAAGTTATGCAAGATTGTGTTCAAACCATACACTGGGTGTGTTTACCATTGTTCTGAACAATTTGAATTCATTAGTACTTTTTATTTTCTATTTGAATATAAATGTTGTTACATACTTGCAATTTATTATATGGATATTAAACCTGTGTTTGGTAGTTTCGCTTTCAAATCCCGATGCCTGAAACCAAGCCTTTAGCAGACCCTTGACAGTAACGGACAGCCAAGCAGACAAGCCTAAACTACCCTGTTGATCTATTTCAATGCTTTATTTGTTCCAAGGACAATGGTAATGCTACAACATACAATCAATCAATCAGTGGGGGCATACGCCGTGACACCAGCGCATAGCTGAACTTACCCTCAGCTCCACTCCGGGGGATCCTCCCGGGCGAGATTTCAGGCATCTGTCTGGCCCATATCAAATATCCTATCGCATGATTGGTCGACTTGCCTCAGCCACGAGTTCCGTGGTGTTCCCCTAGGCCTCCTCCACTCTGGGTTGTCTTCTGTAGAGACCACCTGGTCAGCAGGGTCTGCTTCAGGGAGGTGAACCATACGCCCATATAGACGAAGTTGGAGTTCACGGACCATGCAACTAATAATTATTTTAAATCATCTCATGGAGTAGTCGCTGGTTTGAGACGTAATAATTCCAGCGATAGCCCATGATCCTGCGAAGACATTAATTCTAGTACCAAAGGAGTTAATGCATCTGTTCAACCCCATACACACATACGAAATTTGTTAATATAAATATAGAATGTCAGTGTATTGATTTGCTTCTTCTCACTCTTTTATATAGCTCGCTTATAAGAAATTTGCGCAGGCATATTTGAAATTATTCCCTGCTTATGCAAGATAAATATGTCAAAGCATGGAAGAGGATACACGTCAAAATTGTAATATTACCAAACATACTTGTAAAACAGGTGAGGATAAGATAGGATATACATCAGTAGTAATAATTTGTTGGCACGAGTTTGGCCATCGTGTTCGTATCGCAGTACCGGTACTTATTGTGCTGCCTGTAGCAAGTGTTCCCCCAAACTTCAAAGAATGCTAGAGTGACAAATTTAAGGCAGCCCACCTCACATTATTTTGTTCTCTTTCTCTCCCTCTCTCTTTGGCTTGTATCTATTCGGCCCCATTCAGCCTACTGTTTTAAGATGTCAATATTTTCCTGGCGAGCGGGAGCGATACCACATATATATATTTTTGTTTTGACAGCAAGCTAAATTTTTACATTTTTCGATAGAAAAATTTCTCCGGCGAAGCCGGATTTCTCCATACAATGCTAGCTCGCTATCGCTCGCCAGGAAGAAATCGACACCTGGATTGGGATACACGTCTTAAAACAGTTGGCTGAATGGGGCCGAATGGATACAAGCCAGGGAAAGAAAGAAAATGAGAGAAAGCTAAAAAAACAAAAAACGTGACCCCCCTTAAGATCTGTTAGAGTCAAAATTTCTGGATACATGGAGCTTAAATGAGTCCAAGTCATAGGATCAGGGAAAGACAGATTGAGGCAGAGAGTTACAGATTTTACCTGTTGAATGGAAGAAACATTGGGAGAATTGGTTATGTTTTGGGGTTAGAGAGTTGGACAAAAATAGGGAGGATCTAACTGGTCAAGAGCTTTTAGGATAGAAAATATTTAGATTTGTTTACCAGGTTGGTCATTGTAAAGAAAGGAGAGACATGAGTAGTGGTGAACAATGAGTTCACCCAAGAGTGAAATTTCGGAGAAGGAAGAGATGGATGGAAAGTGTTCCATTTTAGAGGTAAGATAGTCGAAGAATTTTGGATAGTTATTAGAAATAGGGGAGAGATAAACTGCACCGATATATTTAGTTATTAGAAATAGGGGAGAGATAAACTGCACCGATATATTAGTTATTAGAAATAGGGGAGAGATAAACTGCACCGATATATTTAGTTTGAGAGCATCAAGATAGCTTAAGTCAGAGACTCGATCATTCATTAGTCAAAGTTGGGAACATGAGAGTAAGAAAGATTGTTGCGCATATAAACACACCATCCACCTTTGGCTTGAAACTGAGGATAGCGATAGTAGGAAGGTTTGGCAGAGGATAGATGATGTTACTACAAATGTAAATTATAGGAAGGCCATGAATGTTCCAGAGGTTGATATAGTGAGAGTACCTGGCAGTGGTCCAGGACATTTTGAGGGGTCGTTACCAGTAAGGGTCAGAATTAGAGGAAGGTCGTAATTGAGCCCTTTTTATCAAATTTTAGAAAAGATAGTGTTGCATGTAATAATTATGTAAGATATAAAGGGTGTTTCCTTAACCCGTATAGCCCCAGCGACGCGCCTGACGCGTCGGCGATGTATGTAACGCACAGCCCCAGAGACGCGCCTGGCGCGTCACCCTAATTGCGCCGACCGTAACCTCAGGTGTAGCCAATCAAGAGGGCTCAGATTTGTATGGGAACTGTGTACGTATCCCACGCAACCGTGCCGATGGTTGAAAACTCTCAAAGTCCACGTGCGTGCGCGCGAGCGCGCAATAACCTGGTTTTTGGGGATAATTGCCTTCAATTTTTTACTCTTGTAAAATCCATTTTCGGGGGCTCTGTAGGACCATTTTTTAAGCTTTTTGAGCGGTTTTTCGTGGTTTTTCCTTCATTCCTAACACATTCGCTATTGTTTCTGAAATAAAACCATTTTTTGAAAACCGGCCGGGTTCTGGTGCGCAAACATTACAAAACTAGCCGGGGCTCCACGGGTTAAGGGAAGATACTTGTTTTTTCTGGTCACCCTTCTCCTTCATGTTTAGCCCCATTATTTTTCAGATTTTAAGACGTTCAGCCCATTAGTTTGGCGACCTTTCATCCCATTTCGCTGTCAATATTAAGACTGTTCGTGCCATTAAGGTGTCTGTAATTTAGGAGGAACCGGATTTCAGGCGGGACATTTTTCTACCAACAAATATACAAATTTATCTGGAAGGGAAATACTGGGAATGTTGTGTTTAGCTTGATGGAAGTCTAGGGAGAAAACTTTAAAAATAAATAAATACATAAATATATCAACTAATAAATAAAACCATCCCCCTTTAATTCCCATCTGCCCCCCTGTTTCCCGTAATCTATCTATCTATCTTTCTATATACTCAGGCCCAATCCCCACTTTTCCTTTTTTTTTTCCCCGTAATACAATATATAGCATGAATACATTACCGTAATGACAACGGTAGTGTGAAGGAATATAGATTAGGCTATTGATGTAACCAGAAAACTCATGTAGCTTATCAGGTTGCATGTCAGACGTTGTAACTCCAGGACAGTAACGAGCAAGTGGACTATGTTAGTACATGGTATAAATCACGCCAACCAACACGAACAGTTTGTTTTTGTTAGGGGGGGGGGGGGTCTAACTCTTTGTACCATTTGTGTTATTGTTCTGGTTATTGTTATCGTGTATATGTAAGTATGTTTGTGTTTTATCTAATTGTCGTTGTATTTAGCTACAGCCTGAAACATATATTTAACTTAATAATTACCTAACGATCTAAGGGTTAATCGTGTATATGTAAGTATGTACAGTATGTGTTTATATAATTGTGTCTCTATTTACCTACGGCCTGAAACTAATATTTGACTTCATAATTACCTAACGATCTAAGGGTTACTTAAATTATCATCTAATATAATGTTATTTTGGGTGATCCTGCATATGATGTAAGAATATAAAGTTTCTATCTGGCTGAATTCAAGTAATTGCTGCCCCTGGTGAGGCAGTTCCCAAAAGACCGAAGATAAAAGAAAGAAAAGAACAAGCAGGTAATTGAATACGTTTTGATTTGCAATTAGTCTTGAAAGAACAAAGGGGAGGAGAGAAGGTGTGTGTGTGTGTGTGTGTGTGTGTGTGTGTGTGTGTGTGTGTGTGTGTGTGTGTGTGTGTGTGTGTGTGTGTGTGTGTGTGTGTGTGTGTGTGTGTGTGTGTGTGTGTGTGTGTGTGTGTGTGGGTGTGTGTGTGTGCGTGTGTGTGTGTGTGTGTGTGTGTGTGTGTGTGTGTGTGTGTGTGTGTGTGTGTGTGTGTGTGTGTGTGTGTGTGTGTGTGTGTGGTGTGTGTGGTGTGTGTGTGTGTGTGTGTGTGTGTTTTTTTAAGTGCATATAGGTGTGCTTCCCGCTCTTCCTAGAACTTGTGTTAGATGCTTTGCCAAAATACTTTACATGCACTCCTCCTAGTACAATACACTACATGCACTCCTCCTAGTACAATACACTACATGCACTCCTCCTAGTACAATACACTACATGCACTCCTCCTAGTACAATACACTACATGCACTCCTCCTAGTACAATACACTACATGCACTCCTCCTAGTACAATACACTACATGCACTCCTCCTAGTACAATACACTACATGCACTCCTCCTAGTACAATACACTACATGCACTCCTCCTAGTACAATACACTACATGCACTCCTCCTAGTACAATACTTTCACTAAGCCGTTACCCTTACTGATGCCATATCAAACATTCAGTCCATATATTGACTTGCCTAAATGAACTTACTCATGAAGAAGTATGATTGGTATTTGAGAGAGAGAGAGAGAGAGAGCGCGCGCGCGAGCGCGCCAGCCTGCCTTCCTTGTTGCATTTAATACTTCCAAGACCCAATTTATCCATCTTACTACCCGTCAGGAATCTTCACAAAACTATCCCTTATTTTTCAACAATACAAAAATCAATCCCTCATCTTCTCTCAATATTCTCGGTGTCTCTTTTTCTTCTGCTCTCACTTGAAAGGACCATATTAACAGTCTTGCTAAGGCAGCCTCCCAGAAGCTGGGTGTGCTCAACCGCCTCAAGGGGTTCTTTATCCCTGCGCGCTTCTTGCTCTGCACAGGAGCACAGTGCGTCCTTGTATTGAGTATTGTTCACATGTGTGGGGAGGATCCTCTCACATCGCACTCCTAGACAAAGTAGAAAGGAAAGCCTTTCGTATAATTAAATTCGGTCCACTCACCAACTCTCTCTCTTCGCCGCAATGTTGCATCTTTCTCGCTATTCTATCGCTACTACAATAATCAGTGTTCCTCGGAGCTTTCCCAGTGTATACCACCTGCTCTACGTAGGGTACGAATTACCCGTCCTGCAACACAATCCTACCCTTTCTCTGTGCAACTCTCCAACCCAAGAGTGAAACGCTATTCTCAGACTCTTCTATTCAACTGCTGAGCTCTGAAACTCCCAGAATCAGTCTTTCCCTCTTCCTTTGACTTAAATTGCTTCAAACTCCGTGTGACCAGGCATTTTAGCTCGAACGTCCCTTGATTTTGGCCCTGTCACTCTTTCAACTCTGGGGGAGGCACTCGCTGCAGGCAGTTCTGCCTTTTGTCTCCGTCATCCACATAGAAAAAAAAAATTATAGATAGATAGATAGATAGATAGATAGATAGAGAGAGAGGGGGGGGGGTGATCATTAAAGGCAATCAAGTTAAGAACACAAAAATAACCTACTGGGTTCTTTAAACGTATATCATTAACACACCATAACTGTACAGCAAGGCACACGGAATCAATTAAAATGTTACGAGCAGTTATTTCCCATCATAAACAAGTCACTGACAAAAGGAAAATAGCTTTTAATGCTGTCAGTCCAGCCGTCAGTCAGTAGCCAGCCCTTACTCCCACATAGGGTAGGGAGGATCAGCAAGAGACACTAGAAAAGAAAAAGAAGTGACAGGAGAAGAACGCGGGTAACAATTAGCTTTTAATGCAACTTATATTTCTAATCAAGCTTTCTCTATCGGGCTCATTTGCCATGAAATTATAGCTTTTTCAGAAGCTAAGAACACATGGTATGCACAGAACAAAATTGGTGCCCTTTCTCATTTATCACCACTATAGTCTATTGTTTCCCTGTTGAGGGTAAATTGCAATGTTACTATCTGGGTTACGCAGCTATTACGTAGATTTTGTAGCGAAATATGGTGTTAATTTTGAAAGAAAATGCATACATATGACACAGAGACATAGCAGCTTTATAATATATATATATATATATATATATATATATATATATATATATATATATACTGTACATATATATACTGTATATATAATTTTTTTTTCTCAAGGGGATTCCTACATTCAGAGAAAGCTAGAGCGATAGTATATGTGAGAATGAGTGAGTGCGCGCGCGCGCACACATGTGTTTGTGTGGGTAGTGTAAGTGGGGTGATGTTTATCGTAAGTGTGGTGGAAACTATTGAAAAATATATTTATCACTAATTGACTCGAGCCATATCACGTAATGAATAATTAAATTTGATTAACCTAGTCGTTCACTTTAAAAACATTTCATCACTATGCAACTGGTAGGAGAAATGTAGGACAAAAATAATATATTCTGTTATTTTTCATAGTCCACTAAACAAATAATATATATATATTTTTAGTAGCGTAAAATGTTGAGCATCAGTGAACAGCCTGAACATTCAGTTTAATAACAGGATTTGTTTTACATTTCATTTTTGTTTATTCAGCTTTAAGTATTTTTTTTTTCTCTCTCTCTCTCTCTCTCTCTCTCTCTCTCTCTCTCTCTCTCTCTCTCTCTCTCTGTGTATGTGTTCTTTTTATAACATGTTTTGACCGGATATTCCCCATAATCCCGTAAAAAAAAAAAAAAAAAAAAAAAAAAAAAAAAAACTCAACCAATTCAAATACTGTCAAGTTAAGTTAACCCCTTCTGTACCGGCAACGTCTCATTATTTGCATTCTAGCTATATTTAGAGGATTGTGTTCAGTTTAAGAAGGATATTTGGTAGTGAAAACAGTTGAGATAGTTCGTAGCCTCTTTATTGCTGGAAGCCCTTAATTAACTGAGTAAAATCTTCTAATATTAGCCAGACTATAGTTAAAGAGACGTCGCCGGTACAGAAGGGGTTAAGTTAGGATTATATTAAGTTAGTTGCGGTGTCCGTGGTTTAAGGTTAGGTATATATATTTTTTCTGGATACCATTCTCCCTCATGCTTAGTCACATCATTTATGAGATTTTAATCGTTAGTTTAACGATTATAATTAAGAACTTTCGCCACATTTCTTTGTCAATATTAAGACCTTTCGTGCCATTTAGGTGTCGATGTTTTCCTGGCGAGCGATAGCGAGCCTGTAATTTAGTAGGAACTGACCTTTGGCTGGGAAATTTTTCTACCGAAAAATGTACAAATTTATCTTGGGATGTTTCTTTAAGCTTGATAGAGGTCTAGGGAGCAAAGTAGTAGAATATCTAAAATAATAAGCAATTCAAACTAGAAACTAGAATAACCTTCCCTTAATTTTCCTAGGTTAATCTGGCACTGGTTATTATATATATAATTACACTGTTTACCTGTTGAGTTGTCTAGAAACGGGTTTACTTTGTTTGGTGTGTTAGATGTGTGTGACTTTTTTCCCTATTCGGGCTCTGTCTCGAGTCGGCTACCTCCAGCTATGGGGAATTTGCCTGAGTATATACATACATACATACATTCATACATACATATATACATATTGTAGGTAGTAGGGGTAGGCAGCCCCGCCCAGGGAAGTACTACCGCCAAGGTTTCGGGAGACTCAGGGAATAGCCTGAATTCCATTTTCTCTCCCAGGCCTTGGTAGCTGGATACATATCTTTCTGCCTCACACATCAGGGGTATCAGGAAAACCCTCTTTATATAACATACACATCCAACTTCACGACATTGCCCTACATCGCTATCCTCTATCCATAAAATACTACTCTTCCCACTACATATCATACATGTAACACCATACACTTACCTTATAAATATGGCAGTACAATTGGTAAGAGCAAACCTGGTGGTCCCTCGGATATCCACCCCCGGCAGGGTTGGGTTATAGACACAGGGCCCTCCCGGTCGTCATCATGCGACTGTGTCAAGAGCATTGCAACGTCCCAAAGCTGCTTGTCAGTACAGCTATTTCTTTAGTAATATAAGGGGACTTCACTCTAACATCAATTCTGTACACCAATTTCTTCAAGCAGAATCCCCTACTCTCCTTTTTTTGACAGAGACTCAAGTAACATCCACATCTGACACTAGATTTAATTTTCCAGGTTATCAACTGCTCCAAAATTTCAGACCTAAAGGTGGTGTGTGTTGCTTCGCAAAATCTGAAATTGCCCTGGAGGAGGTTACTAGTTTCAATTGTCCCTATTTTGATTATTCTATATACAAATTAATTTCTGCTGGTAAATTTAAATACATGTGTTGCATCTACCGTTCCCCAAATACTCCTCCAGAGCAAAGTCTTTTTGATTCTCTGTCCTCACAACTCAGTGTCCTCAACTTAAATGCTTCTTCTGAAATCACTGTGTTGGGTGATTTTAATGTCCATAATGTTGAATGGCTCACTCATTCAGCCAGGACTGATGATGCTGGTCTTGAATGTGAGCTATTTGCAGACTCATTTAATCTCATTCAACTAGTCAACCAACCCACCCGTGTACCAGATAATCCTAATCATAATTCCCACCTACTGGACTTATTTTTAACAACCAATTCAGAAAATTATGATGTTACAGTGAGGTCCCCACTTGGATCTTCTGATCACTGTCTGATACAGGCCACCTGTCTATCACCTACCACACCTTCCCACTCTGAACCTGTTTTGGTGACTAAATGGCATTACGATAGGGCAGACTGGGAGGGTCTTCAAGGTTTCTTTATTGATATTCCCTGGACCTCTTTCTTTTCTAATGATGCACACTCCACCTTGAGCCACATACAAGATTTTGTAAAAAATTGGAATGGAAACTTTTATTCCTCATCAAAAGTACAGTAAAAGATCAAATTCACCTAAATGGTTTGACCATAATTGTGCTAGAGTAACTGAACAAAAAGCAATAGCCTACAATGCATTCACGAGATCAAAAACACATGAAGCCTTTAATTACTTTAGAAACATCAGAAATCATGCCAAAACTGTATTAAACCTAACTAAATCAAACTTTCTCCACAAGCAGGCAAATAAACTTCTAAATAATCCAAATGATAACAAAATATTTTGGTCTACTCTTAACTCATTCAAATCCAACTTCACTACTGCTTCATCCATTCCACCATTAAAATCTCCGACTGGCAATCTTGTAAGTGACCCACGAGGTAAAGCTAACCTTCTTGCGGATATTTTCTCCACCAACTCAACCTTAGATGAAATAAATCAAGATGTCCCTGTACTTAATTTTAATTCGCCTGAAATTCCCTCACTTAAGATCCACACCAGGACATGTCAAAACTATTTTGCAGAATCTCTCAGTAGATAAGGCTCCTGGTCCAGATGAAATTCCTCCAATAGTACTTAAGAATTGCTCCTTGGTGCTCGCTCCTGTATTGGCAAAATTTTCCGTCTGTGTACTCATACCTCATGCTTCCCAGTACCCTGGAAAGAAGCAAACATCCATCCAGTTCCTAAAAAAAGGTGCCTCTTCAGATCCATCAAACTACAGACCAATAGCTATAACTTCCACTCTTGGCAAAGTTTTTGAAATTATATTAAATAATCACATAATTAAGCATCTGGAGAATAATAAATTAATCAGTGATAGGCAATATGGTTTTAGACGATGTCGATCAACTGCAGACATTCTTTGCCTTCTTACGCATCAAATCAACCAAGCTACAGACCAACATGGTGAAACACATACAATAGCACTGGATATATCAAAGGCATTTGATAGAGTCTGGCATCAATCCTTATTGTCGAAGATGTCACACTACGGCCTTGCATCATTAGTTCCACTAATTTCTTCTTATCTTCATAACAGAAAAATATGTGTAATGGTAGATGGCCTTTATTCTCAATTTCACTCAATAAATGCTGGTGTTCCCCAGGGATCAGTTTTGGCCCCAACTCTGTTCCTCATTTATATCAATGATCTCATATCTACCACTCATAATCCAATACATTCCTACGCAGATGACTCAACACTCCACAGTTCCTTCACATTTACCAATTCTTTCACCCAACCCGATCTTATAAATTCAAAAATAAACACTGCAATTTCTCTGAACCAGGACCTTTCTAGAATTAATGAATGGGGACAAGAGAATCTAGTTTCCTTTAATGCACAGAAAACCAAGTACATTCAATTTTCTAACCGACAGAATCTCACTGACTCCCATATATTTTTTAATGATGTAAATATTCCCACTTCCCCTAGTATTGACATTCTCGGTGTAACATTAACTACTAACTTGAGCTGGACACATTATGTTAGAAGCATTGCTAAGAATGCCTCTAAAAAACTGGGACTCCTGTACAGAGTTCGAGAATTCTTCACTGACGAGCAGTTGGCCGTAATATATAAAAGTCATGTGCGCTCTCAGATGGATTACTGTTCACCTCTGTGGGGTGGAAGTGGAGTGGTTGCATTGAGGCAGTTGGACAAAATTCAAAATAAAGCTATTAGATTAATCAATAACCCTGCAATCACACAGGACCTTCCTACATTAGCCATACGAAGAAACGTTGCATCCCTTGCATTATTCTACAGATATTTTCACAGCAATTGTTCCGAGGAACTTGCTTCAATTGTGCCGCCTCTCCACATCTTTCCCCGTAGAACTAGGGCAGCTGAGAGCGCCCATGAATTTACACTTTCTCCTCCACAATGCAGAACTTCCGCTTATCAGAATTCATTTATCCCCAGAGCTACTACTCTTTGGAATTCACTTCCCTCGAATTGCTTTCCACAAACTTACAATCTACAAATGTTTAAATCCAGTTGTTACAAACATTTTATGAATGGAGGATGCCTTTAGGCACATGGACCTTTTTGTTTTATCTGTGTTTTTCCTTCCTCCGTTCATTGTCTCTTAAAAAAAAAAAAACAAAAAAAAAAACATACATATTTGTTTGATTAATCTTGAATACGTTAAGCTTGTTTGATATTTAGTGAATAATTTATACCACTTATGCATTCTTCTGATAAATATTGTATTTATGCACAATACTTAAGCATGTTTAAACTTTCGTGAATAATTGATACCAGTTATGCACCCTTCTGACAAATATTGTGTTTGTGCATAGTACTTCTAGTGATTATGCCACAATATTTGTTTAACATGTCTAACGAGAAGTAGGAATATCAGTGAATCTTCTCCCTTTGTTATATACATTTTGTCTTAATTTTTTTCCTAAAAGCTTAGAGTTTTACGTGCGATGTTAATAGGACCACGTTGAACACTGAAACATTGATAATATGCCTCGTAAGGGTTAAGGGGGATCACCTGCTTTTATTGTTTAGCTTTCTTTCCTGTTCTCTCTTTCCATGGCTTGTATCCATGCGGCACCATTCAGCAAACTGTTTTAACACCTTACGAGCGGCCTATGCGGTTTATTTATATGTACCGCACAGCGGGGTGTTTTTAGCCAAAATAGGGCTGTTTACGTGATCATTTTCATGCCTAAATAAGACCCAGAACGTAAAACAAGTACCTATCCCTGAAAGGGCATAAACAGAGCTTTCGAATGACACCATAACGATCCTTGTATGATGGATAGTTTTCTTGCAATAACCGTGCAACGCGAGTGCAAAAAGCAGGTAATTCGGTAGTTTCGGTACATAATTGAGTATGTAGCGAGTGAGAGAGGGAGGAGGGAGCTGAGATTTGTGTCAGTAGGTTCGCCGCGGTGGTCTGGAGCAGTCATACGCTCGCTAGTCTCCTGCCACCACTTGTCTCTCTCTCTCAGCCACATTACGTGCTGAAATTGCCACTCGACCTATGTCGAGCGCCGCCACATAGTCCAGCTTTTTTTAACTCGACTTATGTTGCTCGCCGCTAATTAAGGGTTAAGACGTTTATCCTCATCTAGGTATCGATTTCTTCCTGGCGAGTGATAGCGAACCAGTATTGTATGGAGAAATCTGGCTTCGCCGGAGACAGTTTTCGAGAAACTTAGCTTGCTGTCAAAACAAAAATATATGTATGCTGGCTCGCTACCGCTCACCAGGAAAATATTGACACCTGGATGGGGGTAAACGTCTTAAAACAGTAGGCTGAATGGGGCCGAATGGATACAAGCCAGGGAAAGAGAGAAAAGGAGAGAAAGATACACAAAAAAAACGGTGACCCCCCTTAATGTCGCACTCAATCATTTACCCATTACACGCTTCAGCCACTCAATTACACGTCCTTTGTTATTAGCTCGTAATTGCAAAATTGAGAAACAATACAATTCTGTTCGAATATTAAGAGGCGACATAACATAAATTATGACCAAGAATTGGTATTTGTTTCTTTCTTCTACTCAACAAGTGAACTCTGGAACTCTTTCACTCAATCAATATTTCCTTCATTCTATGATTGATATTGCTTTAACTTCGTCTGTCCAGGGATCTTGACCACAACGTCCTTTGAATTTGGCTCTGTTACTCTTTTGGATTTGGGGGAGACACTCGTTACAGGCAACCTATATTTTGTGTTCTTCATACACATAACAGAACACACACACACACACACACACAGACCTACGCACACGTTCGCGCGCGTGATGATATTGTGGCCTAATGCGTAGAGTACCGGTACTTTTGTATTTGAAGTGGTTAACTCAGATGTCTGGGTCTCGTTCAATTTCTGGAAGTGAAGATTCATAGCAGGCATCATTCATGGTCGTTTGTATTAAGAAGCGATCAATGTATATTATGTTTATTATTATTTAGGGGTGGATTGTCTTTTTAGATTCCTTTTCCCTCATGTTTAGCTCCATTAGTTTTGAGATTATACGACGTTCACCCCAATTGAGACCTTTTTCCCCATTTGTTTGTCAATATTAAGACGAGGTGTGCTATCACAATTATTGTTTTCTTTATACATTGACTCTATCTTAAATGAACTGACTACATGTAAACAAGGGTGCAGTCTTGGTCTTCTATCTATCTATTGCCGGATGCCTTACTCCCCTTACGAGGGTGGCCATACACAGAATGCCCCCAAGCGGACCTATTCCCTGTGAGAGGGACAACCCGAGCCAGTTTAGTGAAGGACTTACAGGATTGACCACTCAATTTAGGATCCGTCCGACTCCGAGGCCCTCTGTGTATCTTGTTAGCACTATTTTTCTACAGTGGTGTTCGGCTAATCCATCTATTAACCTGCCTTACCCTTAGGTAAGCAGTATGGATTTGTATCAGGTTTACTCCCCTAGACAGGTTGCCAACCAAGGCTGACGAGTCCCATCCACCCAGATTTGCATAAGGTTGTCTCCCTTAGATGAGTTGCCTACCAAGGCTAACGAGTCTCATCCACCCGCAGTCTTGGACTTCAGTCTTCTAATATAATTGCCTATGCAGATGACCTTGTATTAATGGCTCCATCAGCTAAAAGTTTACAATATTGGCTAGATAAAGTACAAGTGTCATCAACATCATTATACTTAACTATTAACGAGAGTAAGACAGTTCTCTCATACTACTGACCAACTTGGTGAACAAGCCTACGTCTTTTCTAAATGACCTAGAGCAGCTGGTCCAGCAAGCCACCCGTATCCCGGATCGCTTCGGAGATCGGCCCAACAACCATGACCTTTTTCTGACTTCTAACCTTTCTTCTTATACTGTCAATTTGTTCTCTCCTTTGGGCTCCTCCGACCATAAACTTATCTCCGTCACCTGTCCTATCTCTCCAGTACGGCCACCCGATCCTCCCAGCCGGCGGTGCTTGTGGCAGTTTGGCGCTGCCGACTGGGAGGCTCTTCGGCAGTATTTCTTTGATCTCCCATGGAATGACTTCTGCTTCCGTGGTCGAGGACCCTCGGAGAGTGCTGAACGCATTACCGAGGTAATCCTCTCGGGCATGGAAGCGTACATTCCATTTTCTTTCTCTCAGTCTAATGCAAAACAATCTTGGTTTACTCACGCTTGTGCTACTGCTGTCCGCAACAAGGAGGAAGCATTCAAATGGTACCGACGCTGTGAGAAATAAATTGACTACACCGGTATCTGGGGACTGTTGGCAACAACCTTCTGATAGGGTAACCTCACTAGAGTGAACAATTTCCTACCAGAACCTGGTGATTGTATATATTGTAGAGATTAATTAATATTAAGTAATTTAGTACCGGTACTGTATAAGATTACCTTGGCCAAGTTAATTTAGTTATAAAACCTTGTAGAAATAAGTTTAGAAGAACTGTAAAGGGGATCAGTTTAAATATTCCCGCGACAGAAGAACTGTAAAGAGGATCAGTTTAAATATTCCCGCGACTGCATACGCGATCCACCGTTTGCTTTAGGGCCATTAATTTCTTGATATTATGTTTACTAAATCATTGTGAAACGATGTTTACTTTGATAATTTTATAATTTATATGCTGATTATTATTTATATGATTTCGTGAAGAGGGAATGAACCCTCGGTAACACATTTGTATATAGTTAACTTAGGGGTCGGAATTGAAATTCCGACCAGATCTCTTTAAAACCTTGAACCGCCAACAAGGGTCACGCGACCTCTCGCTTCGCTCCCAGTGTCCGGCCCGGAGTTTAGGACCTTTTTACTCCCTGCCTACCTACCTACCATAGTCGGGATCCTCTGAACAACGCCAGGACCCAAGTGATAGCTAAGTCGATTGATATATATGGCCATTTATACAATGTCTAGCTAGGGATTTCTGAGAGATACCATCTTTATATAACATCCAAGTAACCTATCTATTTATTTAAGTTTATTCCTTCCATTTTCTTTATTTAAGTTTGATTAGTGTGGTAAGGGACAGAATTATTCGTACAAATCCCCCACATTTTGGTGCCCGAGTGAGGATCCCGCTTGACTCTAGGCTAGGCTAGGTTAGGGTTAAGTTAGGATTTATTTAATACAACAGCGGGGATGTACAAGGTAGCTTTCGTGGGACATAGTCTGATCCCACGACATTTCGAGGTCCCCAGTTGTGAGGTGAGGTGCTATCGGGCTCCAGGAGGTAGGGCCCGTGATTTCCTCACCGACAGACGGCTGAATCGCGTGCTGGACTGGCCTCACCAATTGACAATTTTGTATTTGTGGGGCAACGATGTGCACGAGTCGGTACGGGTGTCGGAGATCACGGACAACATCGCAGCTATCATCCGCTTAATCGAGCAGTGCTGTGGCTCGAAAGTTGCTTGCTCCTGGAGCCATGAGAGCTGCCTCCTATCCTTGAGGGCGAGCCCGGAGTCACCCGCGGTCATTACCGAACCATATATCAGGCCGTGAATCGGCGGCTACAAAGGCTCCTGCGCAGCTACAAGACATTCCAGTTTGGAGCCGGACCCTATCGCCAAAACCTTCGACGGGACGGTATCCACTGGAATCGTTGGGCTCAAGCCGTGCAAGTAGCTCGATATCATGAGTATATCGTCGATTCACGGCTCGGCAGGGTAGTTTACCAGACAATGGCCGTGGGTCATTGGCATTTGCACTCTTTACCTAAGACGTGCGCATGGGGGGTATGAGACACCACCGCCTGTGCGCACGTATTTGAGATAAATAGCATTAATACTTATCCATATGCGCCTATTTTAGGTTGATTATAAAGGTATTAACCTGTTACAGCAATAAAACAAGTGGAAACAGCGTTTGGATGGTCAAAATCGGTGATACAGGCCGGGAGTTACATAATGTATGGCTGAGGCAACCTCCCTCCCCTCCTCCCCTCCCCTTGTCTGGAGAGACACTGTTACGCAATAGTCTCTCGCTCTTTCCCACGCTTGGTAACAGTGATGACAACGCCCTGCTACCAACTCGCTAATGTTAGCACGAAAATAGACCACAGAATAAATGAATAACAGGGAAAATAGGTCATAACTGAAGGAGGGGAGGAAAGTGGGGAAGGAGGGGATGTGGAGGAGTGATATTTGGTATGGCCCAGGGGCAAACAAAAAATAATAATTTGGGGGGCGTTTTAAATGGATTTTTTTAGGCCCAGGATCTAAGAGTCTTCCCGCAGTCGCCCGGGGAAACTCTTAAGAGTCTTCCAGCACTTGCCGGGTTAAGCCCAAGGGGATGGTGGTTCAATCCTGTGGTAAAGGACTATTAGGAGGGTCTGCAACGTTGCGTCTTCTGGCGTTTGTGAAACTAGGAGCTTGAGCAGCGTTGCAGTCCCTATATTCCCCATTATTTTCAATTTAGATCATTTTAGGAGTGCGTGCGGAGTTACATGGAGGGATAGACAGACTAATGAGGAAGTAAGAAGGAGGTGTGGTGTGGAGGTAGATGTGCTGGAAAGTGTGAAAAGGAACAACTTGAGATGGTTCGGCCATATGGAACGTATGGAAAGCGGGAGAATGACTAAGAGGGTGTATGAGAGCGAGGTGGAGGGACAGAGGGGGAGAGGTAGACCGAATATGAGGTGGAAGGATGGAGTGAGGAAGTACATGAACGAAGGTGGTGCTGGTTGGGGGGAGGGGCGTCGACTGACTGGGGACAGAGGTGCATGGGGGCGGTTCGTTCGTGGCCACCCCTTCGGGGATCACGGCGTCAGGCAATAGATAGATAGATAGATAGATCATTTTATGTTTCCGTCCTTAACCCGGGAACTGCGGGAAGACTCTTAAGAGTTCCCCCGGTGGACTGCGGGAAGACTCTTAAGAGTCAGGGAAAAAAAAATCCATTTAAAACACCCCCAATATTTTTTTTTTGTTTTTATTATTTTTTTTTTTTTTTTTTTTATTGCCCCTGGGCCATGCCAAATATCACTCCTCCACCTACCCTCCTTCCCCACTTTACTCCCCTCCTTCAGTTATCACCTATTTTCCCTGTTATTCCCATATTCTGTGGTATATTTTCGTGCTAACATTAGCGAGTTGCAAGCAGGGCATTGTCATCACTGTTAGCAAGCGAGTGCAAGAGAGAGAGAGAGTATCGCTCGACAGTCTCTCTCCAGAGGTGGAGAAAAGTGGTGGGAAATGAGGTTGCCTCAGCCATACATTATGTAACTCCCGGCCTGTATCGCCGATTTTGACCATCCAAACGCTGTCTCCACTTGTTTTATTGCTGTAACAGGTTAATACCTTTATAATCAACCTATAATAGGCGCATATGGATAAGTATTAATGCTATTTATGGTACAATAACGATGTTAGTGATGGCAACAGCTCAAATACGTCAGCACAGGAATGTGGTGTCTCATACCCCCCATGCGCACTTCAGAGGTTAATGTCACCCGCGTTTGGCAGACTAGGTCGACCAGCTATATGCTCGGGACGGAGCATATTCAAAATTAATAAACAACAAATATGTTCCTCCCCCTTAGAAAATGCTACTACCACAGGTTCCAACTTACAGCTAAATTACTAAATTACTAAATTAATTAATAACTAAAAAAAATCTTTTGAACACAATTCCGGTCTATAAATTTCCCTATTTTTGATATTTTTGACCATTTTTATGTTTACGTCCTTAATGTCACCTGCGTCTGTGAGACTAGGTCGACCGACTAACTGCTCAGGACGGAGCATATCTTAACTTTAATAATTAATAATTTATTCCCTCCCCCTACTACTGTGAATTCCCACGTATTAGGGCAGTAATACTGAAGACTTTAATAATTTCCAATTAGCCTAAATTGTCATTTAAGTTTGTAGCAAGTATTAGTAGGCCTACAGGTATAATGCTAAAAATTAACAGCTAAATTAAGTATGCGTTAGGCATTATCTAAATGTAGATTTGATTGTTGAAAATTAGTCCTCAGTATAAACATTAATAATAGTCCAAAAATAATTACCCATTTTCCAAAATGACTGATATACTCTTGAAAAAATCTATGGTGGGGAAATTAGGCTGGGTAACTAGAGCATTAAATAATTGCCAGGAGGTAAAAAGACGTGACCCCTGTCCAAGGGAGGTGTTAAAGTCTCAAATCCAAGATCTGAAAACCCGGTGGGATAATTATGAAGTGTCTTTCAATAAATTGGAGGACTTTCGCATCAAACAAGAGCAATCTGAAAAGTTTGAAGAAATACAGCGAGCCTATACAGATGCTCGTGAAAATTATTTGGATCAACTAGCTGGGTTCGAATCCTTGGCGACAGAGACAGTTACCGGGACGGGGAGTAATGGTACCAGTAATGGTATTGCGGCTCCGGGACAACAAAGCTTTAAGTTACCACCTATAACTTTACCTGAATTTGATGGGCAATCTGATTGGAATACCTTTTGGGACAAATTTAATGGTTTAGTTCATGACAGGTTAGATATTTCTGCATCAAATAAATGTTCGTATTGGGTCAACTTAAGGGTTTTGCATTGGATATTATTAGGAACTTCCCATAACAGATGCCAATTATACAGCAGCTCTAGAAGTACTCAAGGAGAATTTTGAAGATACGGAATTGACTCTACAGCGCCTAGTTTACAAATTGCTGGATTTATCAGGACCAAAGCATACGTACCAGGATCTTCAATAATTCCGGATCAGCTTGAATTGCGTTTTAAAATTACTTAGTACCCAGAAAGATCTTGATTCAGCTTCCTGGCTCTTGAACCATATTGTACAACAAAAGCTCTCTCAGAAAACCTGTGATCAATTGTACCACAGGTATAAGAAGAACTACTTCACGTATCAAGAGATAGAAGAGGGTTTAACCTGTACAGCCCCAGCGACGCGTCTGACGCGTCGGCGATGTATGTAACGCACAGCCCCAGCGACGCGTCTGACGCGTCACCCTAATTGCGCCGACCGTAACCTCAGGTGTAGCCACTCAAGAGGGCTCAGATTTGTATGGGAACTGTGTACGTATCCCACGCAACCGTGCCGATGGTTGAAAACTCTCAAAGTCCACGTGCGTGCGTGTGAGCGCGCAATAACCTGGTTTTTTGGGGTAATTGCCTTCAATTTTTTACTCTTGTAAAATACGTTTTCGGGGGCTCTGTAGGACCATTCTTTAAGCTTTTTGAGCGGTTTTTCGTGGTTTTTCCTTCATTCCTAACCCATTCGCTATTGTTTCTGGAATAAAACAATTTTTTGAAAACCGGCCGGGTTCTGGTGAACAAACATTACAAAACTAGCCGGGGCTCCACGGGTTAAGAGAGCTGTGTAAACACATGCAAGTTTCCAAGAAGGATACCGGTATCAAGGAAGGAGACAACAAGGTTAAATACACAAAAGCGTCTACAGCAGGGACTAAAGAAAAAGCAAAACCATTCAAGAAAGAAGAGGTTGGTACCTATGTGACATCCGTCCAGCAGAATAATCAAACTAGTGCAGTATCAAAAACAAAAGGTGTTTGGGAGAGAAAAAATTCTCATCTCAATTCTCCAGTGACCCAAGAAGTAACCAGAGATATTAACCCCACACCAGTGGTAAACCAAGAAACCCGGAAGATGTGTATGTTATGTTCAGAACAACATTCCACAGTGTATTGTAGGACTTACCCAGATCTAAAGGCTAGACTTCCACGACTCATCGAACTAGGTAAGTGTCTTGTTTGCCTTAGCACAAGACATTCTACTGATTAATGTGCTACTAAATTAAATGTATGTTTTCGGTGCAAGACTGGTGTACATCATACCGCGTTGTGTCCCAAGATCAGTGAAGTACAACCCAAAACTACAAGTGTAAATATGACCTTGAACATGGGAAACCCAATGCATACGCCGGCAGCTACTCCTACAGCCGAGGTTCAACTGATCAGAGAGAAAAAGGTTATGCCAGTCAAAGCACTCTTTGATACTGAAGCGCAAAAGACTTTCATTGCCGGAAATGTTGTCAGAGCCATGAATTTGCCAACAGTGGGAAGAGTGAACATGGCAATAACTGGCTTTCTGTCAAATAAGGAAACACAAACATTTGACGTGGTTAAACCCCTGATTAGATTGGGCAAATATAAATGTAAGGTGACTGCGGTGGTTAAGGAAGACATGAACACTTCTGTGGTAAATAAGGGTTTAAAGGAAGCATCTGACTTCTTAACAAAGAGTGGTGTCCATCTAGCAGACCGAACTATAGAGTCTGACGTAGTAGGTCTAATTCAACTGATCATCGGCTCCGACTATTGTGGTCGCTTCTTGCGAAAAATGACTCGGAAACACGGTATCCAGTTAATTTCTTCATCTAGTGGATATATAATAATGGGATCTCTACCCACATGTGGCCCAAGTGAATCAGACAACCGGATGGATCCAGTCTTTGTGACTCCTGCACAATCTCTGGTGGTGGCTAGAATTGGTGCAGAATTAATTACATCACAACTGGGAGACATTCTGAAGGAGCAACAAGAACCTGTTCACAAACTTTGGGAACTGGACACTGTGGGTATAGAAGCAGATCTTCCCACCCCTGAAGACATCTTAACATATAACCACTACCTAGACACAGTTGAGTATAAGGATGGCCAGTACTGGGTAGGACTTCCATGGAAGATAAATGCCCCTGAATTACCAACTAACTACCAGAGTTCAAGATGTCAATTAAATAATATGGTGGAGAGATTGCGTCAACATCCTGAACGACTGGAAATTTATCATAAAATAATTCAAGAGCAGTTGGAAAATGACTTTATTGAGGAGGTCCCAGGTGAAATAAACCATAAAGAGGGTCATTATCTTCCTCATCATGCTGTAAGTAAGGACTCCAGTACTACTCCCATCAAAGTGGTATTTAACTGCAGTTCTCGAGCAGCGAAGAATGAAGCAAGTCTAAACGATTGTCTCTATGTAGGACCAAATCTGACTGAAATACTGGGAGATGTACTATTAAAATTCCGGACGAAGAGATTTGGATTTGTGGCAGATATCTCCAAAGCCTTTTTGAGAATAGGGGTAAAGGAGCAGGACCGCAAATTCACAAAGTTCCTTTGGCCTGAAGATCCTTTTCAGCCTGGTGGGCGGATAAAAGAATACCGCTTTCGGTCAGTGTTGTTTGGTTCCTGCTCTAGTCCTTTCTTGTTGTGCAGCACTTTTGAGATATCATTTCCAGAAGACAGAGAAACCGGAAATGGGTCAACTGTTTTACAGGGCGTTGCCGACAGTGGAGAAGAGGTGATTGAAATCTACACTTTGGCAAGGCAAGAATGAAATAAAGCCAATATGCCACTATAAAGTTGGAATTCAAACTCTCATATTCTTTTGGACCAGATAAGAGGAGACTATCCTGACTAGCAAATACCAGAATGTCAACCAGTACTAGGATTGCTGTGGAAAACAACTACTGATGATATGTCTCTATAGCCCCTCAAGTTTCCCGTTGTAAAACTCACAAAACGCGCACTCTTAAGTCAGGTCTCTATGATGTTCGACCCATTGGGCATATTTAGTCCCATATCAATTAAAGGGAAGATTTTAGTTCAGGAGGCCTGGAGAGAAGCACTGAGTTGGGATACTCCATTACCTGAAAAATATACGGAAGAGTGGAACAAATTGCAGGTGGAATATGAGAAGGTATCCTCAGTCAAGTTACCTAGAAGATGTGATCCTATCTCTGATAATGAGTGTACTCAATTGCACGTATTTTGTGATGCCTCATCTAAGGCATATGGTGCAGTAGCTTATTGTGTCACTGAAGTCCGATCTACTATGATTATGTTCAAATCGTAGCGCCATTAAAACAACGTACCCTTCGACAGTTGGAGTTGACCGCTGTTGAATTGGGAACTAGGTTAGCTACTTATTTGAATGATATGTTTCCCTTTTTTGGTGAGACATATATATATATAGACAGATAGTGAGATATGTTTGCACTGGATAGCTAAGGATGATAGTCACATAGTTTATGTGCGTAACAGAGTACACAAAATAAAGGAACTGCAAATGAACTATACATTCATGCATGTTAAGTCCAAGGATAATCCGGCTGACTTGGTGAGCCGAGGTGTTAGTGTCAAGAAACTGATTAACGAAACTCTGTGGTTTCAGGGTCCGGTTTGGCTACGTCAGAGTGATTGGCCAGAACAAAAATCATACCAGAAGGTTAATGATGATCAAGTTCATATGGACCCAATAATTATCCCAGAGCCATCTGTGATTGACATCACCAAGTTCTCCAATTTGGACAAGCTATTAACTGTAACTAAATTTGTGTTTAAGTTCCTGAGCAAGAAGGTAAAGATGGATGAATTAGACCCACTTACCTACTGGATCAGAAGGATACAAGCTGAAAAGTATGATGAGGAATTAACACAGCTACGTAAACCCAATCCCCAGCCAACCAAAAGAATGAAGGACCTTGGGCTGTACCTAGACAATCAAGAATTAATATGTTGTCGAGGTCGTATTGGTAAAGCTGATGTACCCCTCAAAACTCGGCATCCGATCCTATTGCCCAAGGATTGCGACCTCACCAAATTAATGGTTTTAAAAGCACATGAAACCACTAAACACGGTGGGGTAGCAGACACTCTAGCCTATGTGCGACAAACATATTGGATACCCAACAAGCTGTTAAACGCTGTATCAAGAATTGCATTATTTGCAAGAGGTATACAGCTATAGCTATTCCTTACCCTGGACCACCAGCTCTTCCGCCAGACTGCATTCACCAAAGGACACCGTTTGAGGTAACAGGAATAGATTATACTGGTGCCATCACTCTCACAGGAGATGATGGTCCGCCCAAGAAGGTTTACATATGTCTATTCACCTGTACCAGCACTCGGGCTATCCATTTGGAAATAGCGGAGGACATTAGCTCGGAAACCTTTATACATTTATTTAGAAGATTTGCCGCTCGGCGAAGTTGTCCCAGACGTTTGATTAGTGACAATGGGACAAATTTTGTGGGCGCATCACCGTTGGTTTCTGAACTATTAAAGAGCAACGCAGTACAGCAAATGTTGGATTCTAGAAATTGTTATTGGTCATTCACAACTCCCAGAGCCCCTTGGCAAAATGGATTTACAGAGAGAATGATAGGTATTGTGAAATCGTGCCTGAAAAGGGTTCTTCACAAGTCCAAAGTCACCTTGGATGAGTTAAGAACTGTTGTCACCGAGATAGAAACCAGAGTAAATAATCGACCACTAACGTATCAAGATGACTCCAATCTGGAAATTGAGGCCTTAACACCAGCTCATTTATTATATGGTAGACGATTGGACCCAGTCCCCCGTTTGGACGTGACCGAGGAATTAGTGGATCCCTCCGTTAATGAAGTAGATGCACACTTGCGACGAAGCTACCATAAACTCTGCACAATACTGGCCGCCTGGAACAAACATTGGGCATCAGAGTATATCTTGAGCCTACGGGAGAGGTATTATGGTGCGAATTCTGCTAGTAACCGTCACAAACCTGAAGTGGGAGACATAGTCTTGTTGAAAATGGACCAACCTCACTCTAAATGGCCCTTAGCAAGGATCCAAGAAATCTATCCTGATTCCGAAGGAGTTATCAGAACCGTTAAGGTTGTATCTCGAGGACAAACCACTCTCCGAACTGTAGATCGGCTCATACCTATGGAACTCGCCATCCCACCGGAGGAAGAACAGAAACCCATAGTAATAGGGAGCCCAAGACCACAACAAGCAGCTGCTGCGGGGACTAGAAGAAATTGGCGTGATTTGTTAGCCGCAGGTGATATAACATGATGCAACACATTATACTTCGCCGGGCCCCAATCTGTGAGAAATAAATTGACTACACCGGTATCTGGGGACTGTTGGCAACAACCTTCCGATAGGGTAACCTCACTAGAGTGAACAAGTTCCTACCAGAACCTGGTGATTGTATATATTGTAGAGATTAATTAATATTAAGTAATTTAGTACTGTATAAGATTACCTTGGCCAAGTTAATTTAGTTATAAAACCTTGTAGAAATAAGTTTAGAAGAACTGTAAAGGGGATCAGTTTAAATATTCCTGCGACCGCATACGCGATCCACCGTTTGCTTTAGGGTCATTAATTTCTTGATATTATGTTTACTAAATCGTTGTGAAACTATGTTTACTTTGATAATTATAATTTAAATGCTGATTATTATTTATATGATTTCGTGAAGAGGGAATGAACCCTCGGTAACACATTTGTATATAGTTAACTTAAGGGTCGGAATTGAAATTCCGACCAGATCTCTTTAAAACCTTGAACCGCCAACAAGGGTCTCGTGACCTCTCGCTTCGCTCCCAGTGTCCGGCCAGGAGTTTAGGACCTTTTTACTCCCTGCCTACCTACCTACCATAGTCGGGATCCTCTGAACAACGCCAGGACCCCAGTGATAGCTAAGTCGATTGATATATATGGCCATTTATACAATGTCTAGCTAGGGATTTCTGAGAGATAGGCAATACCATCTTTATATAACATCCAGGTAACCTATCTATTTTTATAAGTTTATTCCTTCCATTTTCTTTATTTAATTTTGATTAGTGTGTGGTAAGGGACAATTATTCATACAAATCCCCCACAGACGCCTTAAAACTCAAGAATCTCATTCTTCCTATGTGTCTGCCCGGAATCAAGCCGGTTTGCCAATCACTCTTTCATCAATAATAAATGCACTGAACTATCCAATTCGTGTCGATTACTTTCTAGATGCATTATGACACATAGCTGGACCTGATTATGTCAAGTTTGATATGACGCATCTCTGAAAGCTATTCTCTCTTTCAAATATGTATTATCTCAAAATTAAATTCTCCCTCCCATTCCTGCTCTTTCACCTCTCCTCCCTTTCATGTAGCTTTTCCCCTCTCTTTTCCGGATCTTTATTTTATTAGTTACTACCTCGTTCCCTTTCATCCCCAACCCTTCCCCTAGCTATTTTCACTGTCAATGGTATTATTGCTCTATTCCAGTCTAGCTTCTATACCAGGGTTACATGTAACCTGTAAATACTGCACATAACCTGTTGACGCAGAACCATATAATTTGGTGATAGTAGATTTGTTGGTCTTCAATATGATCAGATTAGTGATTCTATATTATAGAACTTAGCAATTTACTGTACTGCATTAGCACACTAGCTTTTCGTTTATCTTCATTTCCTTGATGAGCTGTTACGTAAACGTCTTATAATCTCAAAACCAATGGGGATAAACACGAGGGAGAAGGGGACCCTAAATACGGCCCATCCACCCCTTAACGACAACAATAATTGACCAGGTGTCGGTGTCAGCTCACTGTCAACGCACATCAATGGTGTTGACACAGTGGGGGGGGGGGGGGGGGAGTACAGTGAGGGACAGATATTAATCTGGTGATGGACAGTCCGGGCTTATCGCATGGTGGTGTGAGAGAGAGAGAGAGAGAGAGAGAGGCGAAAGAATGGTAGGTAGGCTAGGTGAGTTGTATGTACACTAGGTCAAAGAAGTATCTGCACCCCTACGCTGATCGTCTGGTGTGTACAGCTCGGTAGGGTTGGCACCTCTGCCTGCAGCTATATCCATGTGTCAGAGACGATCCTCTCTGACACATGGATATAGTTGCAGGCAGAGGTGCCAACCCTACCGAGATGTACACACCAGATGATCCTCTCTGACACATAGATATAGTTGCAGGCAGAGATGCCAACCCTACCGAGCTGTACACACCAGACGATCAGCGTAGGGGTGCAGATGCTTCTTAGACCGAGTGTACATACTGTAAATGAAAGAGTCACAGTAAATCACAAAACAAAACACAAAACATTGACGTGGTTGGAATCAATGGGTATTACATAGTACGGTCGCGCTAATAAGTCATGTCCCAGCTGTTATTACGTTTGGCTTGCTCTGTGCTGTATTAATGTCTGTCAGATGTTGAATATGGTGGGTAAGTGTAGGAACATGTTTGTATATTTCACTCGATATGAAGAAATGAAGCTTAGATATTGCTGATACCAATTATTGATCAAAACATGCTTGGTGCTGAGTCATCACTTATTAGCGTGACTGTACAGAAAGTGCCAGGGTTGGGAAATAAATAGATACAAAATAAAATTGGGTTGAGGATATGGTTTTCGGTAGGATAATAATTATAATAGTGGCTATTTTTGTTGACAGCTGACAAAGCTAGCGGCCGGTATTTTGTTTTTGTTTGTTCATTGTTTTCTGTTGTGTTGTTCCTATTCTGGCTCTGTCTTGAGTCAGCCACCCCTGTCTTCTCTGTCTTTCTTTGTTTGTTCTATTATTACTGTCTTCTCTATATTTACGCTTTCTTCTGAGAGACACATATATGATGAACCCAGGATAAGGCATGGCTAGGCCCTACTACACGTTGGTGACCTGACACATTCAAGACCAGACAACACGGGGAACTCTGACACAAGACGACCATCATATATTCACCACCAGGGTACACAGATCACAACCACACACGGATCTCTCTCTCTCAGGCTGCTATGCGTCTTCATCTTTAACGTACCGGTATATACTATACAGTACTGGTGAAGTCCTTTTAGCTTTATTCTGACTACCTTTAGGCGAGTATATTTAGTTTAAAATGGGCCTCCAGCAATTAATAGGCTTCGAACTATCTCAATTAACGCTTTTTACTACCACAGATCCTTGTTAAACTGCACACAATCGTCTAAATATAGGTAGAATACAATAAATATAGGTAGAATACAAATATAGCTAGAATACAAATATAGCTAGAATACAAATATAGCTAGAATACAAATATAGCTAGAATACAAATATAGCTAGAATACAAATATAGCTAGAATACAAATATAGCTAGAATACAAATATAGGTAGAATACAATAAATATAGGTAGAATACAATAAAACATAGGGGTTAAGGCGAAATGGGCTGTTTTTCTGGTCCACATTCTTCCTCATATTTAGCCCCATGAGTTTTCAGATTTTTTGACGTTCGGCCCTTTACTTTGGCGATTTTAAGATTTGGGCCCCATTTCTTTGTCAATAATATGACTTCATGTCATTTAGGTGTCGATTTTTTCCTGGCGAGCGATAGCGAGCCTGATAATTAAGAGAACCAATAGCACCTGATCCGGCTGACAATCTCAAACAATATACCGATACAAAGTTTCCTCGCTCATTTCAACTTTGAGAGTAAAATGCCTGGAAGCGAGCATAGTTCTCGGTTACCAGTTGACTGTTTGTCGGGAATTATGGTTTGCTTCAATTGTAACCATAATTATGTTAAGGGGAGATGAGTCGTTTTTATTTGTTCATTCATATATGTTTTTATTATATTATTAGTTTCCACCCAATTTATCTCAAAGGGAGGTCTTTGGGATAGTGTTTTTTTTTTTTTTTTTTTTTTTTTAAAGCTTGATAGGGAGCTAATTAGGACAGATATGTGTACCGGTAAAAATAACAAAATAATTGCATAAATAATATAACATCCCCTTAAGGGGAGGTATTTAGTTTCTTCCCTAGAACTCCATCAAGATTAAAATTACACCCCCTAGACCCCCTTTCAAGATAAATTTGTACATTTTTCGGTAGAAAAATTTCCCGGCCAAAGGCCGGTTCCTCTTAAATTACAGGCTCGCTATCGCTCGCCAGGAAAAAATTGACACCTAAATGGCACGAAAAGTCTTAAAATTGACAGAAATGGGGCAAAAGTTCTTAAAATCGCCAAACTAATGGGGCGAACGTCTTATAATATCAAAAGCAATGGGGATAACCATGAGGGAGAAAGGGGTCAAGAAAAAATCCCTCAAGTGGAAATCTCCCCTTAACGTGCCTCCCCCTCCCCCCCTTTCCATTTATTACCCCATGTTCTCAGCCTTCCCTCCCCATCACTCATAATATACCCCACTAAAGCCAGAGCCCCGTGATTTAAGGGGAGACGGTCGTTTTGCTGGTCCACTTTCTCCCTCGTGTTTAGTTCCGTTAGTTTTGAGATTTTTAGACGTTTGGCCCATTTGTTTGGCGATTTTAAGACCTTTCGTCCCATTTCGTTATACATTTTAAGTTCTATCGTGCCGTTTAGGTGTCAATGATTTCCTGGCGAGCGATAGCGAGCCTGTAATTGTAAGAGGAACCGGCCTTCGGCCGGGATATTTTTCTACCGAAAAATGTACAAATTTATCTTGAAAGAGGATCTAGGGATTGTAATTTTAAGCTTGATGAAATTCTAGGGAACAAACTAAAAACCTATCCTTAACGTTTTACTCAGATTTACGTTCCTCCCCCTTTCTCTTATTATATGTCCCATGTTCTCTTCCTTCCCTCCTATATCCCCCTTCGTCTCCCCATTACTCATTATTATATATCTCACTAAATTCACAGCCCCGTAATTTAATCAGCACCGGTAATTCCTGGCGAGCTACGGTGAATTGTGTGGGGATGTGGTTAATTAGCTTTATGGAAGAGAGAGATTTACATAGATACACTGGCCACACAGACCTTACGATCCAAACGAGGTGGTCAGGACTTAATTCTAGTAGAGATGGCATATCCGATAGAAAAGGAAAGTTGAAGGAAGGGATAGAAAAGAAGAAGGCTCTCTCCCAACCCTCCGTTCCCTCCGGCAATTGCCGTACATGAAAAGTTGGAAGTGATTAACCTTGCTGGGCTTCGAAATCCCCAGAGAGAGAGAGAGAGCTACATAGAGCTACATAGATACACAGACCTCAAGGTCCTTACTAGGCAGTCTGGCCTTACAATCTATATATATATATATATATATATTATTATGTTCCTTCCAACAACCAACTATACTCCTAAAATCGATTAATGAAATTTTACAAACACATGTGGCAGTCCGTGGATTCGAATCCAGGATGCTCACACCGAAAATCAACACCTTATGCATCGCACCACGAAGACAGTTTCGTTATATTATATATATTTTCCTTATATTAGGAAAGCTAAAAGCAGTAACAAGAAATAGGGTGGTCAGTATGGAAGTGAAGAAGTCCTTGCATGACAGTGTGGTAATCCCGACACTGACTTACGGAAGCGAAGCATGGACGTTGGTTGAGAGACTCAGACCCAGAGTGAGAGCAGTGGAAATGAATTACTTAAGGAGTGCGTGCGAAGTTACATGGAGGGATAGACAGACTAATGAGGAAGTAAGAAGGAGGTGTGGTGTGGAGGTAGATGTGCTGGAAAGTGTGAAAAGGAACAACTTGAGATGGTTCGGCCATATGGAACGTACGGAAAGCGAGAGAATGACTAAGAGGGTGTACGAGAGCGAGGTGGAGGGACAGAGAGGTGGAAGGATGGAGTGAGGAAGTACATGAACGAAGGCGGTGCTGGTTGGGGGGAGGGGTGTCGACTGACTGGGGACAGAGGTGCATGGGGGCGGTTCGTTCGTGGGCACCCCTTCGGGGATCACGGCGTCAGGCAATAGATAGATAGATAGATACATATACACACATATATACACATATACACATACATATATACATACATACATATACTGTATATACATACTGTACAGTGTACACACATACATACATACATACATTTTTTTTTTTTCTCATATCACCCCAGCCCTCTGTAGATAGAGGTCAAGCCTTCCCTTGAAAGTGTTTATTGTGTCGATCTCCACCACTCTCGCTGGTAATTTATTCCACTCTGTCGCCACACTGTAGGTGTGCTCTGCGTCTCTCTAACGAATGTAAGCCTAATTTCTTCAACCTTTCTTTATACGGAAGTTTTCTAATATTATGGATCATTTTTTTCATTCTACGTTGTACTCTCTCCAATGAATCTATGTCCATTCTGTAATAAGGACACCAAAATTGAACAGCATAATCCATATGGGGTCTCACTAATGACAAGTAAAGTTTTAGGATAATATCAGCAGTTATGTTACTCACACTCCTAGAGATGAACCCGAAAATCCTGTTTGCCTTGTTTCGAACGCTTATACACTGTTGTCTAGGCTTCAAATCATTGCTAACAAACACACCTAGATCTTTCTCACAATTCGAGTTTTCTAATTCCATATTAGCTAGTTTATATTTAACATTTGTATGCATCTTCCCTATCTTTAATACCTTGCATTTGTCAATGTTAAACTTCATCTGCCAATTTACTGACCATTCGTGTAAGGTATCTAGATACCTTTGGAGGCACTCTATATCTCTATCTGAATCAATTGTTCTCCCCATTTTGGTATCGTCTGCAAATTTACTTATCCTACTAGTTATACCTAAATCAAGGTCATTTATGTATATAACAAACAACAGAGGACCTAATACAGATCCCTGGCGGACACCACTTTTGACTGCTCCCCATTCTGACTTCGTACCATTTATGCTGACTCTCTGCTTCCTACCAATTAGCCATGACCTAATCCATCCCAACAACGCCCCACCTATTCCATGCGCCTCAACCTTTCTCATCAATCTCTCATGGGGGACTCTGTCGAAAGCTTTACTGAAATCTAAATATATTATATCATATGACTTGTCATTATCTACTGCTTCATATACCTCTGAGAAAAAACTAAGCAAATTAGTAAGGCAAGAACGTCCCTGAGTGAATCCATGCTGAGAAGAATTTATTAAATTAAATGTATTTAAGTGGTTTCTAATTTTACTAGCAATAATTGACTAGTAGCTTTCCTATGATTGATGTAAGACTAATGGGACGGTAATTGGATGCTATTGATTTGTCACCTTTTTTGAAGATCGGAACTACGTTTGCAAGCTTCCAAGCTTCTGGAACTATACCTGTCTCCAATGACTTGTTAAATAAAAATGTTAATGGGTAACTTAACTCATCCCTACATTCTTTTAATACTCTAGCATATACCTCATCAGGACCAGGCGATTTATGAGGTTTCAGTCTGTCAATTTCCTTAAGCACATCATTTCTACTTATAGTAACCGTACTTAACCTATTTTCTATACTATCGCTATATACCTTATGGACTTCTGGAAACTGTGCCAAATTTTCATTAGTGAAAACGGAAAGAAATTGACTATTTAATGTACTGCACATTTCTAAATCATTTTCTGTCATTTCTCCTATCGAAGTTTTAAGGGGACCAATTACATCGCTAACCTTGGATTTATCTATCTATCTATCTATCTATCTATCTATCTATCTAAAAAGCTTTAGGATTATTTTTTGAGTCATTGGCAACCTTAATTTCATAATTTCTTTTTTCTTTCCTAATATCCTTTTTTACCTGTCTTGATATATTCTGATAGTAAGCAAGTAGGTGAATTTCGCCTTTCCTAATTTTTCTATATATTCCTCTTTTTTGTCCTAGAAGATCTAATAGTCTATTATTCATCCATTTGGGTTGGTTCTGTGTTGATCTAAATTTTCTTTTGGGGATGTATTTATTTTGTGCATTGAATACTGACTCGATAAAATTATCGTATGTATCTACCAAGGTTGACGTCTCTTCCTGACTTAAGATGACAGGTGCCTGAGAAGGGGTACACTCATTTGGACACCGGGATCGACTTAATTTGTTGACCATAGGGTCAGCTAATAGGGCTCTTCTTAACCCACCATAATTGGCTTTTCGGAAGTCAGGTATTAATGTTGTATTCTCTCTGGTATTACCTTTCCATTGTATATTAAAATACACAGAATTGTGGTCACTATTTCCTAGGTGGTCCCCTATCTCTACATTATTTACCATATGTTCATTGTTACTGAAAACTAAATCGAGAATATTATTACTTCTAGTCGGCGTATCTATGAATTGAAATAAAAAACTATCTTGTACTACCTCTATAAACTCCTCAGAATCAGAGTCTCCTATTTGATACTGCCAATCTATATTCGGAAAATTTAAATCCCCCATAATGCACACATTGCTAAACCTTGATGCCTCCATAATGACGTTCCGTCATTTCTACTCATATTTGGCGGTCTATACATAACTCCAATAACTATGGTCTCACTACCTTCGTTAACCTCTACCCAAACACTTTCATTATCGTTATTTAGTCTAATACCTGATTTAATACAGCTTTTTAATGTACTCCTGACAAACACTGCTATACCGCCACCCCTCTTACTTGTTCGGTCATATTTAAACAAACTATATCCTGGTATATCAAATTCTGCTAAAAAATGCCTGGTTTCTGTATTAATCCACGTTTCAGTTAGCCCTATTATGTCTATATTTTCTTTGCTAACAAGGGCTCTAAGTTCGTTCATTTTGTTACATAGACTCCTACAGTTTGTGTAATATACTCTCAATTTACTTATTTTCTTTATACCTAATTTACCTTTATTTCTAACGACATTTCCATCTTCCGTTGCACCATCACTACTATCATTTGCAATATAGTCATCATTTTTAGCATGAGACTGAATACCCTTATCGCTTTCGCCTGACGCTAAAATTGTTCCATTTAACCTCTCATTTACACTCTCAATATTTATGTTCAAAACCCCCCTAACCATGAAAGATGAACCCCATCCCTTGCCGTACATCCCATCTCTCCCATAGAAACTATCCCAGTTATCAATGAATGGTATTGCTTTTTCTTTGCAATATTTCTCCAAACGGCAATTGACACCAATCGCCCTGGATGTCCATTCCTTGGGAACTCCTCTTCGGGGTAGGATACAATGTACTACAGGGATCCCTCCCTTCATCCTAACCTTATCTAACACATCCCGATACTGCTGCAGCAGTTCCTCACTTCTACCCTTACCAACATCGTTACTCCCGGCACTGAGACAGATAATGGGGTTATCTCCACTATCTTCCAAGATGTGGTCCATCTTCTCTAAAACCCTCCCAACTCCATGGCCAGGCAGACACACAACCTTCCTAAGTTTAGTGCGGGTAGCCCTAACTAAATGTCTTACCATGGAGTCGCCCACAATCGACACAGACTTACCTTCTCGGGACACAGATTTACCTTTCCCTCGGGAGGATCCAGCAGCTGCAGTGGGAGAACCCCCGGTGGTGGCAGAAGCTCCCTTGGTGGTGGTGGTGGTAGGTAGCACAGCGTCAGCGGTTGGAGCTGAGTCGGCGGCAGGCACTTCGGCTAACCCTCCCTTATCCTGACTATCTTTTCCCTCACATTCGTCTCGCAAAGGAGAGAATGTATTTGTCACACTCATACCTATTCTACTATCCTGCTTCTTGAGTGTGACTTTCCCACCCGTATTTTTAACAACCTGCCATGAATACAATTTTTCATCAACTTCCTCCCTTTTCCCCTTACTCGACTTAATTTCCTCTTGGCTAAGCTTGAAAGCTAGATTTTCGTCTTTAATCAAATCCACTTCCCTCTGAAGTGACGCCGTCACTTGAGATCTAGAAAATATATAAGTAAAAGGAACAGTCAGAGTAAGCTATGTGTATGGCAGAGATCGCTCAGTTCTCACTCTGATAGACCAGCCCATCACCAACGAGCAATTGTTGTCTGGCAGCTTGAAAATATTAGTTCCGTAAGAATTAAACTTGCTAACATAATCTACCTTCGATCTAGTTTACGATTTCAATGCAAAATAGCCTCAAAATAGTACGAGGAAAAGCTCGCTCATCGAAAATTGCCGTGAAAGGCGCCGTTGTGACACCGGGCCTACACCCTCCATTCATTATCCGCCTAGAGCCTCTTAGTCCAGTAAATCTAGCAATCATTTAACTGGACCTAGAACAAATTGCAATAGAAGGTTTTTTGGCTTTAACTTGTTTATTAGGTCCCTCTGATGAACATATAAAAAGTCTCCAACTTTTGGACACTGGGAAAGTGGTTAATTTGCATAAATTCAAGATGGCCACCGTCCAAAGCTTCAATTTACAGATAACTTTTTTCTGGTTGCTCCTAGACCCTATAAATGTATTACAAACAACGTTTTTTGGCTTTAACTTGTTTATTAGGTCCCTCTGATGAACATATAAAAAGTCTCCAACTTTTGGACACCTGGAAAGTGGTTAATTTACAGCCGAAAAACCTTACAGACAGGCTGAACTGTCTCTTTCACAAGGGGTGACACAGGCACTTTGTGCTTGTATGGGTTTTTTGACCTGTTGTTCCTCTTTTTTATAAAAAAAAAAAAAAAAAAACATGACGTAGTATGACGTCATTCAGAGCCAATTATGTAATTCATGATAGGAGTTCGTATTCACTTGGATCATCGGTGCTTGCATCAAAGTTGCTATTTTGACAGAGTCCTTTACATTGACCACATGCACTGGAACATTCAAGCTCATTACGTTTGCAACTACAGCGTTGAGTGTCACAGTTGCCCTTACACTGACATCTGACCAATTTCAGTAGTGAATCAGGAGCCACTGGCGAATCCATCGTCTTCGGTTCAAGCTGTCCCTTCCGCAGACACCAGCCCCATTTCTCGGGGTCCACACAGTTCCCCATCCATTCCTGGACCTGACAATAAACTCGGAACGAGTGGTATTTGGCTGCATCGGTTGTTGGGGGAAGGCTGTGAACTTCAACGGTAGTTGAACTTTTTGCCACCTTGTTGCAAAACTTTGTCTTTCGCAGTCCGTCAAGGGTGTCATTTCCTTTTCCCCCGTACAAATAAACCAAGGCCTTTTCACCAGCTGATGATATCGCGTCTTTACTTCCACTTTGGCAACAGAATGCTTCTATACATTTCAAGAAACCGTTGTCTTCCCTCACTTTCCTCAAGGCAGCCCCTTTACCAATACCATACAGTCGTGAGGTTGTGTCACATCCACAGAGTGCATGGACAACTGGCAGGACACGACAGATGCTTTCACCGAGAGCTTCTGCTACTGAGTTAATATGCCAACATTTCCCACCTTCCTTGCTCGACTTGAAGTACAAATCATTCATCCCTCGTTCCGCATAATGACACAACAGCACCAACAAGTCTGTGTCCTCACCTATCACATATGTCACGGTTTCCCTTGCATGCTCAATTCCCTTCTTCGCAATCATGACATCTGCATCTGCTGGCGCATTGACACAGTCAATTCCATTTGCCTTGAATGTTTCACACAATAAGTCAATGAAGTTTTGCTTATTGTCCGAGTTTGACAAGAAGTTTTCCTTTTTTGACCGAAGGGGCATGGTTGGAGTGAACATCACCTTTTGACCAAAGACTCCTTTTGATCGTCGATTGTGTGTCATGTCCTTGGTAGTAGGTCCTGATTTATAACCGTCGAATACAACCACCGGGTTGAGAAAGTTTTTGGAAACATGCTTCATGTACATGCTTGCAATGTCCTCAAATGTGTCACCCTTCTTCCATGGAATCCTTTGCAATAAGGAACCACCATCCAGAACATGGGTCACAGTCCTTTCTTCCTCAAATTATTCCAATGACGACTTGGGAACAACAGCAGCTATCTCATATCCTAGCTGTGGTTTATTGGCTTCCCTGAGCCTCCCCCACTTATCGAACAGAGCAGTAGGGTAGCTAGACAACTCATACGCAAAGACCTCTTCAACACCTAAGTCCCTGTTATTAGCAAAGATGAGGAGCCTCTGGAAAAGGAGCTGTGGGTCGATTGGTACTTTTTCAGCACTGATTGTAACCTTTGCACCCAACGACTCAACTTGATCTTTCTTCCTAAATGAAAAGTCAAAAGCATTGCTACCTTCCATCTTCTGCACAATGTTCATACCAACCTCATACAGTAAATGAGGATTGGCCGAGGCTGGTCCTGTCACACCGTTGGCAATATTCCTGAGTTCATTTGATTCTTGAAATGGATCATAATCCTTGAAGAATGCGAGAACCTTCTCTGTGTCCTTCCTATCTCGTTCACGCCTTGCTTCAGTCATTTCTTTGTGCTGCCCAGAGGTGTGGAAATGCTTCCCTGTCAGTTCTTGCATAACTTCACTCACCTCAGCGCAGGCTGGCATAGCAAGTAACCAGCGCAGGCGTTGCGTTTCCTCCATGCCCCTACCACGTGTCAATCCACCATTCGTTTTCAAAGAGCGCATCAAAACCTGCTCTATAACCAAGTCGCTTGGCAGTCCTGCCCACAGCCGATCACTTCGGCGGATCACAAATAGACCGGAGTTCAATTGACAGAACATGTCTATCTTGAGCTGCTCAAGTTCAATCATGTCTTGAATGTACACAGGGGCTGACTTGGCATAATTGTTATGACCACACGCTGCAAAGTACGGCAACATCTCCTGGAGTGTTCCGAGGTACAGTAGGAAATCGCCCATTCTCAGTGCCCTCAGGAAGCGACGCAGCAGGTCAATCATGTCCATGTATTGAATCCATAGCTTTCCCATCTTATGCTCTGCTAAGGAGCTCTTCTCAGCTTTAAGTTTTTCAGAAATTCTGTTGAAAACGTCTTTACTGCAGACTTCATCCGGTGAAACGTCTTCACGCAACAGCTTATCCAAAAGATCTGCAGCCTCCTGGAAGTCCTTGCATGCGTCACTTTCCTCATCTAGCATTGAGAGGTTGACACCGTATGCCCTGCCTAACACAATCGAACTCAAGGCTGTGTCAACCAAGAAGTGGCCTCTGATTGCTCGTGCATAGGCTTTCCCACTCAGCATTTGGGTCACAGCATTTTCAGCGTATATAAGTTCCAAAACCTCCTTAAGCCCAGATGCTTCCATAACATGGCCCATGCATCCCAAAAAGCTCATCACAGAGTGAAAGCCACCAAGGTTCAAAACAATGGGTTTCAGTTCGCTTCCTTCCTTCTCATGAACAATGATCGTCTTCGCTTTCCAATAAAGCGGTTGGTCGAATGTCAGCATTGGCGTCGTTCCCTGGCGATGGCTTTCCGCAGCAACGAAGTGAAGTGTTGAGTAAATACAACTCATGTCCGTAGGGTCCATGTCAATCATGGGCAAGAAAGGGACGGATGATTTCCCTGGGTGTGGTCCATGGCACACACTCTGCATTAAGCCGGACCAGCCTGGTCGTTTTGGTCGAAGCAACCATGACGTTTTCCACAGTATGTCCAGATTTTCAAGCTTGTCAGATGCTGAAATGGGGTCAAGCTTTCTAAATTCGAGAGGCCCACCCTTCTTGCGAACACTGCGGTAGTATTTGATTTCAATTTGAGCTGCCGTGAAGTTGTTTTCAGGTGACTGCAATCTTGGTATTGATGTTGTGTCTCTTACTTCAGGGGTGACAGCAACAATTATACCCATACCATGGTATGTTCCTCGCCCATCAAGCGTACGCAAGTTGTGATCAACATTGTCTGCAACGAACTGTCCAAACCTGCCTGCAGTGGATATGTTGGTGCCCCTGAAATTGGCAGCACACTTCGAAAACCTCAAAACTTCTGCGTAAGGCAGACAGAAGCCGTGGCTGTGTAAACTGTCCACAAGAAAGCGGGAACCAAAGTGCTGGTGCATTTGAACCGCCAATCCATACTGAATGGGTGCTACAATGGCCCTTGGTCTGGTAAGTTGCACGATACTTTGTCCAATTGATGCAACTTCAAGATCACATGACTTGCCACTGAACGTCTCTTGCAGCAATATACGAAGGGACTGCGGAACGTACGCCACATTCTTTTCCAGCGACCGGAGTTCAGAAGGATCTGGATAGAAATCTCTACAAGTATCAATGTTCTTTATATCTGCTTTGATCAACCGTGCTGCAGCCCTGACTATCTTTCTTTGTTCTGCTTCCTCATCATCAGTCTGTGGTGAGTCTTTGAATTGTTGCAAAATCTTTGCAGCACTTTCTTTGACAGTTACAACATCGCTGCGTCCATGCACGTTACTAATAACCAGTTCATCCCCAAAATATGAAATAAGTTTCTGTTTCATGTATTTTACACTATACGCTTCAACATCAGGGCACAACTGGGACATTCTATCAACGAGATCAACCACTGTAGTCTGTTCATCATCATTGCCACTGACTAGGTCCTCGATTGCGAGTAGAAATGCTTCCTCTCGTGAGGCATCTACTTTGCGACCCTTGCGAGGAGGTTCACTGTCTGCGGAATCACGATATTTGGAGGGGATCTGCCTATGTGTCTGGAAATTTGAGCTGCACTGCTTGTGATATATTGCGTCAGCTGCTGGAAGATCGCGTGCAAAGTTAATTCGGCCTCTAACAGTGTCAGCCCACTCATCAGCCCTGGCATCACATGCAGAAAGTATTGTCCTTTGAAAGTTGAAGGTGCGTACTGGATACACTTCTTCTGAATCATGCTTTGTGTCCAAATAGATTTTTGTACCACAAAAAAAGCAGTTCTCTGTAAAACAAAAGTCTGGTGTCTGAGAACGAAGAGCAGGTTTTTCAGGACGTTTCTTCTGCTTCCCAGGAATTCTATTTGGCTTCGTATTGACATGCTTCTTTCGGCAATCAATGTGCACCGTTTGGCCCTCGGACACGGTAATTGATGGCGTTCCACGTTCAGTACTGGCCTTGTTGATAGTATCTGCTCCCTTCGCCCTCAGCTTGACTGTTTCTCCTTCGTCTAACGTGTTTGAGCAAATGCCGCAGGGATTATGCACCACCTCTTCTTCCATGGCTTCGGTAGATGTCGCACCAATCTGTTGAAACAAGAAACAAGATGATGGGATTAGTATAGGCCTAGGCAAAATGTAATAGACAATAATGTGCAGTAAAGGTAGGGCTTGACCTAGAACAAATTGCAATAGAAGGTTTTTTGGCTGTAAGGTTTTTTGGCTGTAAATTAACCACTTTCCAGGTGTCCAAAAGTTGGATACTTTTTATATGTTCATCAGAGGGACCTAATAAACAAGTTAAAGCCAAAAAACGTTGTTTGTAATACATTTATAGGGTCTAGGAGCAACCAGAAAAAAGTTATCTGTAAATTGAAGCTTTGGACGGCGGCCATCTTGAATTTATGCAAATTAACCACTTTCCCGGTGTCCAAAAGTTGGAGACTTTTTATATGTTCATCAGAGGGACCTAATAAACAAGTTAAAGCCAAAAAACCTTCTATTGCAATTTGTTCTAAGTCCAGCCCTACTTTGACTGGTCTATCTGGTGTGACAGTATATTGGGATGTCAATTACTCCTTCCTATACCGGTACTTCCCCTACTTCCTATACCGGTACTTCCCCTACTTCTTCCCCTCATCTCAACCCTCTTTGGTCGCCTCCATGTCACTCTTCCGGCACACAAAATTAGTCTCCTGTCACACACTACGTATCTCCCATACTGGCTCATTCTATTAGTTGTTATTCACTGGAGGTTTTGTAGCTTGCTCGCTAGATCTCCGGCAAGTTTGAAAAACACCCCCAAGACCGCTCATCGAGATGAATCTGTAAATTTTTCGGTAGAAAAATTTCCCGGCCGAATGCCGATTCCTCATAAACTACAGGCTCTCTACGGCTACAAACAAGACAACTTATCGTAAGGACACAATCCAAGTCTCCTGTAGCGATTATTTGATTATTCTTAAATAAATGCACCTTCTAATAATGTTCCCTTTGATAATTATTACAATTTTCAAAAAGATTGCTGGCTTCAGAAAGATATAATTAGTTGCAGTATGTGTATTCAGAAAAGAAGTCTGGTCTAAAACTAATGACAATATCGATAATATTAGGTTATTCTAGTTTCTGCAAGCAATAATGACCGTGAAAAGTGTAAAACTAATGACAATATCGATAATATTAGGTTATTCTAGTTTCTGCAAGCAATAATAACCGTGAAAAGTGTAAAACTAATGACAATATCGATAATATTAGGTTATTCTAGTTTCTGCAAGCAATAATAACCGTGAAAAGTGTAAAACTAATGACAATATCGATAATATTAGGTTATTCTAGTTTCTGCAAGCAATAATAACCGTGAAAAGTGTAAAACTAATGACAATATCGATAATATTAGGTTATTCTAGTTTCTGCAAGCAATAATAACCGTGAAAAGTGTAAAACTAATGACAATATCGATAATATTAGGTTTTTCTAGTTTCTGCAAGCAATAATAACCGTGAAAAATGTAAAACTAATGACAATATCGATAATATTAGGTTATTCTAGTTTCTGCAAGCAATAATAACTGTGAAGAGTGTAAAACTAATGACAATATCGATAATATTAGGTTATTCTAGTTTCTGCAAGCAATAATAACCGTGAAAAGTGTAAAACTAATGACAATATCGATAATATTAGGTTATTCTAGTTTCTGCAAGCAATAATAACCGTAAAAAGTGTAAAACTAATGACAATATCGATAATATTAGGTTATTCTAGTTTCTGCAAGCAATAATAACCGTGAAAAGTGTAAAACTAATGACAATATCGATAATATTAGGTTATTCTAGTTTCTGCAAGCAATAATAACCGTGACAAGTGTAAAACTAATGACAATATCGATAATATTAGGTTATTCTAGTTTCTGCAAGCAATAATAACAGTGAAAAGTGTAAAACTAATGACAATATCGATAATATTAGGTTATTCTAGTTTCTGCAAGCAATAATAACCGTGAAAAGTGTAAAACTAATGACAATATCGATAATATAGGTTATTCTAGTTTCTGCAAGCAATAATAACAGTAAAAAGTGTAAAACTAATGACAATATCGATAATATTAGGTTATTCTAGTTTCTGCAAGCAATAATAACTGAAAAGTGTAAACTAATGACAATATCGATAATATTAGGTTATTCTAGTTTCTGCAAGCAATAATAACAGTGAAAAGTGTAAAACTAATGACAATATCGATAATATTAGGTTATTCTAGTTTCTGCAAGCAATAATAACAGTGAAAAGTGTAAAACTAATGACAATATCGATAATATTAGGTTATTCTAGTTTCTGCAAGCAATAATAACCGTGAAAAATGTAAAACTAATGACAATATCGATAATATTAGGTTATTCTAGTTTCTGCAAGCAATAATAACTGTGAAGAGTGTAAAACTAATGACAATATCGATAATATTAGGTTATTCTAGTTTCTGCAAGCAATAATAACCGTGAAAAGTGTAAAACTAATGACAATATCGATAATATTAGGTTATTCTAGTTTCTGCAAGCAATAATAACCGTAAAAAGTGTAAAACTAATGACAATATCGATAATATTAGGTTATTCTAGTTTCTGCAAGCAATAATAACCGTGAAAAGTGTAAAACTAATGACAATATCGATAATATTAGGTTATTCTAGTTTCTGCAAGCAATAATAACCGTGACAAGTGTAAAACTAATGACAATATCGATAATATTAGGTTATTCTAGTTTCTGCAAGCAATAATAACAGTGAAAAGTGTAAAACTAATGACAATATCGATAATATTAGGTTATTCTAGTTTCTGCAAGCAATAATAACCGTGAAAAGTGTAAAACTAATGACAATATCGATAATATAGGTTATTCTAGTTTCTGCAAGCAATAATAACAGTAAAAAGTGTAAAACTAATGACAATATCGATAATATTAGGTTATTCTAGTTTCTGCAAGCAATAATAACTGAAAAGTGTAAACTAATGACAATATCGATAATATTAGGTTATTCTAGTTTCTGCAAGCAATAATAACAGTGAAAAGTGTAAAACTAATGACAATATCGATAATATTAGGTTATTCTAGTTTCTGCAAGCAATAATAACAGTGAAGAGTGTAAAACTAATGACAATATCGATAATATTAGGTTATTCTAGTTTCTGCAAGCAATAATAACAGTGAAAAGTGTAAACTAATGACAATATCGATAATATTAGGGTATTCTAGTTTCTGCAAGCAATAATAACAGTGAAAAGTGTAAAACTAATGACAATATCGATAATATTAGGTTATTCTAGTTTCTGCAAGCAATAATAACCGTGAAAAGTGTAAAACTAATGACAATATCGATAATATTAGGTTATTCTAGTTTCTGCAAGCAATAATAACTGAAAAGTGTAAAACTAATGACAATATCGATAATATTAGGTTATTCTAGTTTCTGCAAGCAATAATAACAGTGAAAAGTGTAAAACTAATGACAATATCGATAATATTAGGTTATTCTAGTTTCTGCAAGCAATAATAACTGAAAAGTGTAAAACTAATGACAATATCGATAATATTAGGTTATTCTAGTTTCTGCAAGCAATAATAACAGTGAAAAGTGTAAACTAATGACAATATCGATAATATTAGGGTATTCTAGTTTCTGCAAGCAATAATAACAGTGAAAAGTGTAAAACTAATGACAATATCGATAATATTAGGTTATTCTAGTTTCTGCAAGCAATAATAACCGTGAAAAGTGTAAAACTAATGACAATATCGATAATATTAGGTTATTCTAGTTTCTGCAAGCAATAATAACTGAAAAGTGTAAAACTAATGACAATATCGATAATATTAGGTTATTCTAGTTTCTGCAAGCAATAATAACAGTGAAAAGTGTAAAACTAATGACAATATCGATAATATTAGGTTATTCTAGTTTCTGCAAGCAATAATAACAGTGAAAAGTGTAAACTAATGACAATATCGATAATATTAGGTTATTCTAGTTTCTGCAAGCAATAACTAAAGTGAAAAATGTTTGGTCCACACGATTTTTTCGCTGGCCCAGAAAAATCCAATAGTTTGAGCTAGCCCCGAGATTGTCAGGGAACTATTTTTAATACTAGAGTGAGGCGTGTTCTCCATGGACAGGCTAGAATGTAAGGGGAAACTGCATGGTAATACTTCTATTGACATTTTGTATATTAAAATAGTGAAGCTGAATTGATTTCCTTCATGTTACCTCTCATAATGTGTATGTGTGTGTGTGTGTGTGTGTGTGTGTGTTTTAATTAGTCAGTTCATATGGAGGCAGTTATAACTAAAACTCCCAGCTATGATCATACTAGACATTATATATAGCTTAGCATTATAGGCCTACACAAATATATAATTTTTACAAAATATACATATTGCAACATATAACACACATATTCACATCTCTCTCTCTCTCTCTCTCTCTCTCTCTCTCTCTCTCTCTCTCTCTCTCTCTCTCTCTCTCTCTCTCTCTCTCATCGTCTTGAGATCAACATCTAGAGTTATCAAGGCTACCCGTGAGAGATGATGTACCCATTCAGTACCAGGGACATTATTTGTATCAGATTCTAGCAACTATTAGACGATTTTATTCAGCTTAGGAAGGACCTCTAGCAATAATAAGGCTTCAATATATCTCAACCAACCCTTATAACTACCACAGACCCTTCCTAAGCTGCATAAATATCTTGTAAATAAAGCTATAATATAATATAACACACGTCGCTGGTACTCAAAGGGTTAACGTTGATTAGATTGTCATGTAGTTCGTCAAAGATCAATATTTGCACAACTACCTTTATTGACCTTAATCGTTAATTCTTGGATGGCTTGACCGTATGGTGTTGTTTAGATCACGGTATATTGGTAGTATGTCCTTGTTCCAAAACCGGAAGTTATTAAGGGGGGTGAACTGCTTTTTGTTCTCTCCTTTTCTCTCTTTCTCTGGCTTGTATCCATTCGGCCCCAATCAGCCTACTGTTTTAAGACGTTTATCCCCATCCAGGTGTCGCTTTCTTCCTGGCGAGCGATAGCGAGCCAGCATTGTATGGATAAATCTGGCTTCGCCGGACACATTTTTTCTATCGAAAAATTTACAAATTTAGCCTGCTGTCAAAAACATTTGTTTTAAATATGCTGGCTGGCTACTGCTCGCTAGGAGAAAATCGACACCTGGATAAGGATAAACGTCTTATAACAGTAGGCTGAATGGGGTCAAATGAATACAACTCGGGAGAGAGAGTGAAAAACAACGAGGTGGGCCACTTAAATAGTTTTATCTTTAATAAAGAATAGTTATACACGAATACACAATACACATGCAATTATATAGTACTTTTAAAAAATATCAGTCTTTCTTCATCGGAATCACAATGTCCTAACAACGGTACCTACACCGAGTTGCCTGGTTCACAGCATACTCGTACAATAAAGTAATATTACAAATACTCCCAAGTTAGTATCTATCTATCTATTTATCTATCTACATAGGTGTTTATCGTAAGCATTGCTTGTACCATCATTCATCTAAATATGTAAATTTAGGCAGTAGCAACTACGTGATTTGGAACGTTATCAACATATTGGCTACATATGCAAACCGGACAACTATTTACATAATATTGTCGCCCGGGAAATCAGGAATTCATTATTGACAGTTGGAATAGTTTTGAAGTGTTTCCATTATACAACGTTTTAAATAGCCTATCTGAACTAGAATTAATGGAAGCTTGTAATATTGTTCATGCGTATGATTGTGGAATAAATGCGGTACTGTACATCATAACTGTATACAGTAAATACGGTATATATATACATTATGTACCGGTATGCACATGGATATTTTGGCATGTGTGTGTGTGTGTGTGTGTGTGTGTGTGTGTGTGTGTGTATTTGCATTATTATTTTTTTGGGGAAGTGTGGCCAGATACATTCTCTCTTTCTTTTTCTCCATCTCAATCAAAATACCATTGTATTTACATTTACGAATGGTAGAGCAGAGTCCCGGATCCTAACATGTGATGTGTTTCATTAGAAAGGAGCGTACTACCTAAAACACATACCTTAATCTGGACTTCTTCATAGATTATACTGTTTTGCGTATTCATTCTCTTTAGTGCCTTTACATTTGTCCATACTCCCTCTTATTTGTATTGTGTGTGTGTGTTTTTTTTTTTTTTTTTTGGTAACATGACGAGAAAAGAAAAAGCTGTCTGAGACAAATACCCCCCTCTCCAAATTGAAAAAAAAAGTGGTTTAGACCAAAATGCAAGTTATATATGAGTCAACATGTTTGGATACACGGAGGCAGTTTAAGTCATAGAATGAGGGAAAGATAGATTGAAGAAGAGAGTTCCAGAGTTTAGTTGTTGAGTGCCACAAACCATATTCAAGATACTTCCAGTATTATTTATACATACCGATTGGCGTATGTATACACAAAGGATATTATATATTGGATATAATAATCTTAGCATTGAAATATAATAATTATGCTGGAAATACTTAACCAAATAAATATATATATGCAAACAATTGGTGTTGTATGAAAAATTCTAAGAAGACGCTACCCACATAAACACGAATTTCAGTTAGGTACCAGTGTCTTCATACTCATTAAATATTGGCATCCAACATATTTACAGTGGCTCTTTTGAATAGAACCTAAGTGATTTGAGGTGTTTTTTGGAGTGTAAGTGTGTTGTGTTGTATAGTGTACAGTAAGTGTGGTGTGTTTTGTAGTGTAAGTGTGGTGGTTTTATGTAGTGTAAATGTGTTGTGTGGTGGGTGTGTGGTTTGTTTTGTGTAGTGGTAGTTTGTGTGTGTGTGGTGTGTTGTGTAGTGTGTGTTGTGTTGTACTGTTCTGTTGTGTTTGTGTTTGTGTGTTGTTGTAGTGTGGTGTGTTGTGTAGTGTCGTGTGTGTTGCTTGTGTGTGTGTGTGTGTGTGTGTGTGTTGTGGTGTGGTGTAAGTGTGGTGGTGTTGGTGTAGTGTAGTGTGTATTGTGTAGTGTAAGTGTGTTGTGTTGCGTTGTGTAAGTGTGTTGTGTTGTGTAGTGTAAGTGGTGTGGTGTAGTGTTTGTGTGTGTTGTGTAAGTGTGGTGGTGTTGTAGTGTAGTGTGTGGTGTTGGGTGTAAAGTGTGTTGTGTAGTGAGTGTGTGTGTTGTGGTGTTGTGTGTGTGGTGGTTGTGTAGTGTAGTGTGTTGTGTAGTTGTTGTGTTCTTTGTAGTGTAAGTGTGGTGGTGTTGGGTAGTGTAGTGGTTGTGTGTAGGTGTGTTTTTGGTTGTGTGTGTGTGTGTGTGTTGTGGTTGTGTAGTTGTGTAGTGTGTTTGTAGTGTGTTGTGTTGTGTTGTGTGTGTGTGTTTGTGTTGTGTGTTGTGTGTGTGTGTTATGTAGTGTGTATGTTGTGTAGTGAGTGTGTGTTGTGTAGTGAGTGTGTGTTGTGTAGTGAGTGTGTGTTGTGTGGTCTAGTGTTGTTGTGTGTGTTGTGTGGTGTGTGTTGTGTAGTGTAAGTGTGGTTGGTGTTGGGTCTTTAGTGTGTTGTGTAGTGTGTGTTTGTGTTGTGTGGTGTAGTGGTTGTGTAGTGTAGTGTTGTGTTGTGTAGTGTAGTTGGGTGTGTTGTGTAGTGTTGTGTAGTGTATTGTAGTGTTGTGTAGTGTTGTTGTTGTTTGTGTAGTGTGTGGTGTGTAGTGTGGTGTTTGTTTGGTGTGTTGTGTTGTTGTGTGTGTTTGTGGTGTGTTTGTGGAGTGTGTGGTGTTGTGTGTGTTGTGTTGGGTACTGGTGTGTGTTGTGTAGTGTTGTTTGGTGGTGTTGTGTAGTGTTGTGTTGTTCTGTATTGTGTGTGTTGTGTAGTGTCGTGTGGGTGGTGTTGTGTAGTGTAAGTGTGGTGGTGTTGGGTGTGTGTGTTGTGTAGTGTGTGTGTTTGGGGTGTGGTTGTGTGTGTGTGTGTTGTGTGTTGTGTGTGTGTTTGTTTGTATTGTGTTGTGTAAGTGTGGTGGTGTTGGGTAGTGTAAGTGTGTTGTGCTGTGTAGTGTAGTGTTGTGTTGTGTGTTTTGTTGTGTTGTGTAGTGTAAGTGTGGTGGTGTTGTGTAGTGTGTGTTGTGTTATGTAGTGTAAGTGTGTTGTGTTGTGTAGTGTAAGTGTGTTGTGTAGTGTAAGTGTGTTGTGTAGTGTAAGTGTGTTGTGTTAGTGTAAGTGTGGTGGTGTTGTGTAGTGTGTGTTGTTGTGTAGTGTGTATTGTGTTGTGTAGTGTAAATGTGTTGTGTAGTGTGTATTGTGTTGTGTATTGTAAGTGTGTTGTGTAGTGTGTATTGTGTTATGTAGTGTAAGTATGGTGGTGTTGTGTAGTGTAAGTGTGTTGTGTAGTGTAAGTGTGGTGGTGTTGTGTAGTGTAAGTGTGTTGTGTAGTGTAAGTGTGTTGTGTTGTGTAAGTGTGTGTTGTGTTGTATAGTGTAAGTATGTTATGTAGTGTAAGTGTGTTGTGTAGTGTAAGTGTGTTGTGTAAGTGTGTGTTGTGTAGTGTAAGTGTGTTGTGTTGTGTAGTGTAAGTGTGGTGGTGTTGTGTAGTACAAAGGAGTACAAAGGAAATCAAGCAACAACAGATCTAGTGACCCTTCTAGGCTGCTTGTCCTCCAAAGCACTGAGGATCAAGTGTCCAAACAGTAGTTTAGAGTGGGTAAGGGAACATTGGAAAGGGAACTACTGCCCTGCCACTAACGTGGCAGGACTAGGAAGTTAGTAGGGGACATATGGGTTAGTAACTGAGGGGAGGATAAAGTTATTCATTTACAAACGCAGTCAGTCGCGGGTTTGATGCGAGATATTTGTCTAGGCGGAATTTAAATGAATCAACGGTGCTGCAGTCTATAACGTCTCGGGGAAGCCCATTCCACAAGTTGACAACTCGATTGAAGAAGAAATTCTTAGATTCGTGCGAGTTAAAAGATTTACCAATAATTTTGCAACCGTTTCCCCCGCGTGTAATTAGATTGGTCGATAGTGAAGTACTTACTACAGTTCATATTGTCGATGCCTTTGATGATTTTGAACACTTGAATTAAGTCGCCTCTTAATCTGCGCTGGGTTAAAGGAAATAGATTTAATTCTCTAAGACGCTCTTCGTATGGTTTGTTCTTTAGGCTAGGTATCATTTTGGTAACTCTACGTTGAACTCGTTCTAGCTTGTTTATATCTTTTTGGTAATAAGGGCACCAGGATTGAACGCAGTATTCCAGAAGAGGGCGGACTAAGGAATTGTAAAGGGTTAGGATAACTTCTTTGGATTTATGCTCAAATGACCTGCCTATAAAGCCAATTATTTTGTTTGCCTTCTTAACAACTTCTGAACATTGTTGACTCGGTTTTAGGTTACTCGATATTGTTACTCCCAGATCAGTTTCTCTGTTTACATTCTTAAGCTGAGTGCCATTCATCGAATAGTTTGCTTTCTCATTTAGGTATCCGACATGTAGTACTTTACATTTATCCGCATTGAAACTCATTTGCCAAATTTGGGCCCAACATGACAATTTATCTAGATTGTGTTGCATATCGTCAACTTGTTCTTTTGAGAGTACGCTATTTGCAATTTTTGTATCGTCAGCAAATTTTGAGATTGTGCAGGTGAGACCCTCATCTGCCCTGGTGGACTCTGATGCAAACTGTAAACTCCTCACTCTGTACACCTTTTACCCTCACTGCCATTCATGAGTCCTCGTACATCTTCATTATCACACGCACCAGCCATTCTTCTACGTCAAGTTTTCTCATAGCCCACTGCACAACTTCTCTGGACACCCTATCAAAAGCCTTCTCCAGGTCTACAAACACAAGATACAGATCTCTATGATAAGTAAATATCTTTCCTGCAGCTGCCTGACTATGTGCCACATCCTGGTATCAAACCGAACTGCATATCGTTGATAGAAATACTTTCCTTTATCATACCTTCAAAGACTCTCTCACAGACCTTCATTATTTGGTCAAGCATTATCAGGCCCTTATAATTTCCCCTATCCAATGAGTCCCCCTTGCCCTTATACATGTTTTCTATTACACTTTTGTGTCATTCATCAGGGATTACTTCCTCTCTAATGATGGGGTTAATTAGCTCTGTGACCAAACTCACTTCTATATCGCCTGAGGCTTTAATCATATCGGCTACAATGCCAGAGCATCCTGCAGCTTTTTTGTCCTTAATTTTTTGTATTGCACTACTTACAACAGCTTTTTGTTACTAAGCTGCTCTCTATTCCACTCAAATTCCACGTTGAGTAATCTTTCGTAGTGTACTGGTACCTTCCAAGCATCTCTAATTTCTTTGTCAGCATAACAACTGTCCCATTATCATTCCTGACACACTGTTCTCCTACAACATCTCTACTGTCATCCTTAACTCGCCTAGCTAAATTGAAGATCCCATTGGGATTCTCTGCATTACTCTGGGTCTATGACCAGGTCCTTTATGATTTTATTTGTACACAAGCGTACGCAAGTTATTTTGTTTATTTCATCCCAACTATATTATATATACACACACATACATACATTGTTCAATATACATTGTTGCATCTCTCACATTAGAAGTGGTAGTGGTAGTGATACTCAACGAAACAGGGTGTCTCACACAGTGTGATGTGGCAATCACAGCAGTAGTATCTGGTGTCCTTACTCTACTTCTACTAATAGCACGTTGTGTGCTGGCACACACAACGCCCGCCCCTTGTCTCCGATAGTACCTCGGTGAAGTCTCGGGCCTCGTGATTGTGACAGGAGGACCGTGGCCCTTGGCGTTTCACCGAAGACCTCCCTGCAAACCTTCAAGACTTACTCGTCCATGGTCTCTCGCTTTCCGTTCACATTTACATGGAGGAAGTGAGCATTGAGGGCGGCCAAGTAGGCAAGGTGTAAAATTTTTTTTTTTGTAGCACTTCATAAGTGTGCTCGCAGTCGATGTTCGGACATCATTGTATCAGACTGGTCGACTAGCCATACGTTGATGTACTCCATAACGCATCAGGTTTCCACACACAGCCGTGTTGAGTATCTTTAACCCAGTGAGACCCAGCGTTGCACGTGATGCGTCGGCAGTGTTTGATCACCAACTCCCAGCGACTCATCACGTGCGTCCGACATATTAAAATCAGTTACGTGGCTCGTAAGGTAGGAAATGGCGGGAGAATAGGAGGGGGAGGTACCGTAGTGTGTGTGGGAGCCGGGCCGGTAGGTGTGAGCGGGCCAAGATAGCCGCGCGGCTGGTGGTGGTGGGCTTAGTGGGGATACTTTACACCCTTAGTTCACCGCCACTTTGAACCTTCATTACTCCGGTCGTATGGGAGCTAGAGGCTTGAGATTTATGTGAGACACTCCTTAGGATGTATGCCGTACAATGCCATACTCAGTTTTTACCCTAGTGCTCCCGGGCAGGTGGTCATGCAGGGGAGACGAACTTTCGACCCCCCCCCCCCAAATGACCGAGGTGATATTTGTTTTATTGTTTTCTTCATTTCTCACCATTCTCTTCCATTTTGGCTCAACAAATTTTTTTGAGGCTCCCCCCCTAAAAAAAAAAAATATCCGAGGTGATTTTTTTTTTTCTTTTTTTTCATTTCTCACCCTTGTCTTCCATTTTAGCAAACAAAAAAAAGAAGAGAAAATGGCTTGGGACTGGGGTGAACAAAATATTATAACTAGCCGGGGCTCAACGGGTTAAGTATGTTATTTTCCTCTAAGTGATTTACGAGTCTGTCTCTTATGAGTGTTTCTAGCATTTTACATACAACTGAGGTTAAGCTAATTGGACGATAGTTACTGGGTAATGATTTGCTGCATTTTTTTAATATCGGTGTTACGTTAGCTAGTTTCCACTGATCAGGCATAGCTCCAGACTGCAAGGATTTATTGAATAGCAATGTCAGTGGTTTGGAGAGCTCATCCTTAGCTTCCTTTAGAACTCTAGGTGAGATTGTATCAGGTCCAGGCGTTTTATTTACCTTGAGTTTATCTAAACATTTCAATACTTCTCTCTCTGTTATGGTGATATTGCTTAAAACATTAGAATTATCATTCTGAATCGGCGATGCTGTAGGGATATCACTAAGGTCTTCTGTTGTAAAAACTGATGCAAGGAAGGTATTGAGGACATTACTCATTTGGACTTGGTCTTTGGTATATTCTCCATTTTCATCACTAACGGTCCAGCAGTTGAAGTAACTACTTTTTTCTTTTTGATATAACTATAGAATTCTTTTGGGTTTGTTTTACTTTGATTCACAACATGTAACTCCAAGGTCTTTTTACTATACTTAATTAACTTTTTGACTTTGCGTCGTAGTTCTGCAAATTTCACTCATTCTTCGTCATTTTGTGAGGATTTTAATCTATCATTAGCAATCTTTTTAGAAAGCAAACATTCTGAAATATCTTTATTCCACCATTTGGGCTTATCATTATGGCCTGTACGCCGAATGTTCGATGGTATGCATTCTTGCACTGCTTTTAGGTAAGTGGTTGCGAATAATTCCCAAGATGTTTTTATGTAGTTATTGTTAATTAGAAAGCTCAAGTCAGTTTCTTTAAACATACCTCTAAGGTTGCGAAAGTTTGCTTTCTTGAAATTAGGGACTTTCTCGATGCTGCTATTTGGTTCGTTACTAGTAAACCTTAAACTGAAAGTTATCATACGATGTTCGCTGTTACTGAATTCATCACCAACTTTCAAATTCTCTATTAATTCTTCTTTTGTTGCAAGTACAAGGTCAAGAATGTTATTACAACAGGTCGGCGATCAAACAAATTGATAGAGCGAACTCTCTTGCAAGTTCGCATACAAGTCATGTCCAGAGTGTGAAGTAAGAGTATCGCCCCACTTGGTCACAGGTAAATTAAAGTCGCCCAAAATTACGGTATCTTGTGAGTTACTTACATCTGCAATTTTTTCATAAATTTCTTGGTCAGTTTGCACTGATTGAGCTGGAGGTCTGTATATTAATGCAAGTATTATTTTTGTACCATTTTTAATATTTATTAGCACAAAAGATGTGTCGACGTTCACAATTTGAGGTTTTGACAAGAGGGTAAAAAGTAAAACGCCACCACCATTTTTATTTATTCGGCTTTTCTCAAACATTACATAACCGAGAAGTGGATACTCTGCTAAAAAGTCTGTCTTCTATATTGAGCCAAGATTCTGCTATGCCAATCACGTCATAATTTTCTGTAAACACTAGTTCCTCTAAATCTGAAAATTTATTGCGTATGCTACAAGCGCTTGCATAGAAAATCTTTAAATTTGTGATTTTAGAACTCACGGAACGCTCTTTAATAAACTTGTTGGTTCTAGTCAGATCTACATTTATGTTCATGGCTGTCCTCGGTCCTCGCTGTTCTCCGTCCTCATCGCTGGCGGTTGCCTCTGTTTTTTGCTTGGCGTTTGATGATTTATGTCGCTGCTGCTTCTTCTTGAGTGGCGTTTTTTTATCCATGGCCGCGGACTGCTTTGTGTAGGAGACGACCCATGCGTGCTGAACCCACAGGGTTTAGATGAGTGCCATCCTTACGGAACAGAGTAGGCTGGTTATAGAAATTATCCCAGAGGTTGATGAATTCAACTTCTTCCTTCAGATACAAATATTTTAGTCGGCTGTTTGTGCTGAAGGCCTTGTCGTAGAATTTGTCAGGTGCATCGATCTTAGGGAGAATGCCTGAGATGATGTTATTCCTTGACTTGTTTTTGTAGTGCTGGATCATCTTGCGATATTTCTCCATCAGCTCTTCGGATCGCCATGGATGACAAAAAGGGTATTTTCGTTTGCATCCTTTGTGGTATCTTCGAAGGCTTCCACAATGTCATCCAGTCCAGCTCCTGGGATGCAAAATCTCTTTTGTCGATTTGGGACTCTGTCACAGAACTCTACGACCTGTCTTCATAGGATGGAATCCCCAACGAGCCTGGTCTCTTCTGGTTCATCTTCCATCTCTACCAATATCTCAAATCTGTTTGACATTGTGAATGGGAGACGAGACCTTTTCTGTGTTGGCCGTGCACCGTTCCTCACTGGTGTAAATCCGGAAACCTGTGGTGGCGAGACTCTGCGTACAGGTTGAGGAGAGGAGTGGTTAGAACGGGGGCGAGGAGTTGGCACTGTTCATGTTAGCAGGCTTCTTGCACGAGGAGTGGGGGAGAGACTAAGGTGAACAGGGTGGCTGTCCTGGTTTGATGTTGGCTCAGGTTCATTGGAAGCATCTGCTGCAGTGGCTACTGCAGGTGTTGGATTGTTGGCAGATGACGTTGGGGCGGTGGTGGCGGCTGGAGTTGAAACGGTGACAATTGGAGTTAGTGATACTCCAACGTTAAGTGTTACAAACTCTTGGAGTGATTCCAGCTGTGAGGGCGTGGATTTTGTTGTGGGCTTCATCCAATTTCGCTGTCAAATCCTCTCGTTGCTGGCAGAGTCGGCAGACTTGTAGATCAGCAGGAGCAAACATGGAAGCACCAAACCTACCGGCGCAGTTCGTACAGGCATGAGGCATGGTGACAGTCACTCTCTTCAGATCACTTCACTCACTTAAAAACACTTCACTCACTTTAAAAACACTTCACTCACTTCAGGTTGCTTCACTTACTTAAATAGGCCTAACTGAAAACAAAAATGTTGAAATACGCAGAAATAGGTTATCAGCGGTGATAGCCTAGCCAAAAAATAAAATGTTTGATAAATCTACAGTTATACTACCCCTATTTTGTCGTTATTCTGTTGGTACTAATGGGTTAATATTATTAGTAGTAGACTTAGTATGGATTGATGATGCGCGGAAATATATATTTGACTTGAAATAGATACATTGAAGTATTACAAACCTTCGCGAACCCATAAACAGGGAACGTGAGCTGGGTTTAGACCGTCGCGCACCCATAAACAGGGAACGTGAGCTGGGTGTAGACCGTCGCGGAGACAGGTTAGTTTTCGGTTAGGTTAGGTTAGGTTAGGCTAATGTTAAAAATACTAAAATGCGACGGTCCTCGGTATTAAACAACACCGTATATCAAATAAAAAAATAAAAACAACAAAAATTACCTGAAAAACTCGTATCTGGTTGGTGATAAATTGTTATCAGAATACGTTTTTTTCAGTTTCCGCGTCTGCTGAACCATCCAAAAACACGCTAATAGGCGTGTTTTGAAGGGGGGAGGTGGTCGGGGGTAGTGGGGAGGGGTAGTATAACTGTAGATTTACCAAATGTTTAAATACGCAGTGATAGCCTAACCGATTTTTTTTTTTTTTTTTAAACAGAAATAGGCCACCAAGGGTGATAGCCTAGCCTAACCGAAAACAAAAATTATGAAATACGCAGATATAGGCTACCAGAGATGATACCCTAACTGAAAAAGAAAAAAAATGAAATACGCAGAAACAGGCTACCAGGTTTGATAACCTACCTAAAAAAAATGAAAATACATATAATATAATATAATTGCATAATACAATATATAATAGAATATGGGTACTTATTGTCAAAACTACCACTAATTATTTCTCAATATTTGAAGGCTATTATAGAATAAGGATGTTGCAAAGATCATCTTAAAATTTGTTTCAACCTCTGGAAAAAAAATGTATGTGCAATATATAAAGCACTGTAAAAACAAAAACTCTCCCTATTGACGGCAGTTAAACTGTTATTAAGCCCCTTACTGGCAACATAGATGCTGATTTCAATAATTCATGGGGGGGGGGGGGGGGGGGGGGCAAAGCCCCCCCTCAACCCATCCTGTATCCCAAGGCAAAAACAAAAACAAATTTACTCTGAAAATTACTTACATCTGAGTGTTATAAGATCGTTGGATAATGGGAGAAAAACAAATTTCCGGGGATTGTAACTAATTTCAACTACTGTATAATGATGAAAACTACCTAAAACCAAAAAGAAAAACCATGGGAAAATTAGTGGTAGTTTTGGTAATATCTTCCAGAATATGTAACTAAATAATTATACAATTAACCAAATAAATTATATAAAAATAAAGTGTAACTGCACACAAGGGGTTAATATACTGTATTACCAGATGGCGCTGATGGCACTGTAGCCTAGTCAAGCAGGATTATACAGTACCGGTATTTAGATAAACAAAGTTTATCAGTCAAAGGTTACTACAAGATCATGCAAGCAACAACTAAAATTACAGATATATATATATAGCTATATTAGGATACTGAATACGATAACTACTAGAGTTAATAAGAAAATACAAAGGTCGATTAGAGGTGCGCGTCGTCTGCTACACTCACAAGCTAGGATGAAAAAGTAAACAACAATGTTTATCAGTCAGTAAAGCAATAAAATGACATGCACGGCAACTACTGAACTATGTGGAGCTTTAAGAAGCACTTAACTACTGTTCTTGCAATAAATAAAGGGCATAGGGTTATGAAATATTCAAATTATGAGCGAGTTTTCTCAGTGGTGATGCAAGGTTGTTGACGCTGCTAGAGCCGGCGAGTGTGTGTGTGTGTTTGCGTGTGTTTGATAAATATGCAACTGTGCTATTGTCACTTTTTGACGTAAATCTATTGTATCCGTTCTGCGTTTTGTCAGGCTAAACAATTTCACCTATTTGTGGTGTATTTGTAAGATATATCTTTCAATAGCCTTTTTCTGAACTCGCTCCACTCTTATTTTTGTTTTATACCATCTTGTCCATAGCTGCACACAATATACAATCACTCAAAATGCTTCAAATGTTTAAGGGGGGTCATATTTTTTTGTGTTTATCTTCCTCTTCTTTTCTCTCTTTCCCTGGCTTGTATCCATTCGGCCCCATTCAGCCAACTATTTTAAGAACTATCCTCATCCAGGTGTCAATTTCTTCCTGGCGAGTGATAGCGAGCCAGCATTGTATGGAGAAATCCGGCTTCGCCGGAGAAATTATTCTATCGAAAAATTTACAAATTTAGCTTGCTATCAAAACAAATATATATATATACTGGCTCGCTACCGCTCGCCAGGAAAATATTGACACCTGGATGGGGGTAAACCTCTTAAAACAGTAGGCTGAATGGGGCCAAATGGATACAAGCCAAAGAGATAGGGAGAGAAAGAGAAGAAAAGCGAGGTGGGTCCCCTTAACAAATATAGTACATTACTCCTTGGGTATCGTACCACATTCGTCCATTAATGATTCCACTAAGCTTCCCTTCCCTTAGACCTCCGGATCCGGGGGCCTTCATATGAGGCGATCGTCGTGTCCGGGGGTATTCCTGAAAAATGGCTAAGTTCACAGTTTGATATCTACTGATTGAGACCACCTAGAGCAGTCAACTAAATTGCATAGTGTAGAACCAACCTTCGTCTGTAGAATGGCGTTGAGTTGACATCACTACGACAAGTGGTTGCCGAGATATGATGATGGGAATGGAGGTAATTTCCTGCGTATTTTCGCCTGTGTCCGAACGCTTCGCCGCGGCCCTCGCTAGCACGCACTAAGTCACTCGTCGCTCTCGTGGCTTTTGTACCGGCACACGATATTATGTATTTATGGAGATAATGTGATATTATTGTGTCATTTATTACTTGTTCAACCTTTATATGAGTTATATGAAACTTTATATAACATATTTTTGGCGCTTTCACTGTTATTGTAATATTATTGTGTGACTTTCACTGTTATTGTAATAGTATTGTGTCACTTTCACTTTTATTACTCTTCTTGTTATGAATTATTGTCACTGTCACTGTTATTATTGAGTTATTATTACTTATTATACATTTTGTGTCACTTTCACTTACTAGGTTTAGAGGCTAGGCTAGTGTCGGGAATAGGGTAATGATCCCGACAGGTTTTGGTCCAATAGGACATTTGAATTTGGCGGTATCGTATCGCTTGTACGATTTCGGCTGGTTCTTTGTGTATTGTAGTTTATTCTTAAGTTAGGTTAAATATTAACTGTAATGTATAAATATCTACATCAGCTCTAGATGTATTATGAAACCAAGTTTTGGGTTATAATTATTATGAGCCGGCAGCCATATGTAATTTCGCGAAGCGATCGGACGCCGGCCCTTGAGTCTCTCAATCAACACCATACAGCCAACATCTCCCCCCTCCCGGCCCTGACTCAACCCCCAGTTCACCATGTGCTACAACTACTAACAATAATAACAACAGTCCTACATCACCAGTCCTCTAAGCTAAGTTCATTGTATCGATATTGTATTATGTGAACATTCCTACATGTCATGCAATTGAACTAGCCGTGTTCTATAGTGTTCATAGCCGTGTTCATAGTCGTTACCAACGACTATGTCGTTGGTAATTATATTATAACTATTTGTTGGGTTATTTCATGTACCAGTGATATGTAATTTAACCTCTTTATCTAAATTCCCGACAAATAATGGTCCTTCGAACCGGATTTGAACCAGTGACCTATGGATCTCATGTGACCTTTTATATTTAAATTTCATAATAGCCTAGGCCTAGTTGCTTAAAGTGGCGGTCATGAGTGTCGGTCTTTGTTAATTCCTAAGCGATTGACAGTTAATAGTCAGACCTCATGATTGTAGCTTAACCAACTAGGCTTACCTATAAAGGGCTTACAACAATTAGTGCTTCACCTTACCCGTTCTTTTGATGGATTTAGTATTTAATTCTTTTGTCAATACATCATGGCTCAAAGGAACCATCCCACAGCTGCGTCAGGAAGTGGCATTGGGGTGAATTTTACACCAACCTCCTCATACAATCAGAGCCCTGGGAAAGTGGTGGGTATATTAGGCCACAGTTATGTTGGTCGCCTAGGGGTTTGCCGCCGAGAGTTTTATGACCGGGTTTTGTAGTGAGGGTGTTTAGTGCCCCAGGAGCCACTCTGGATAATATCAGGTCCCACCCAGCCTGGGGTGTTTTTTGGGCCTAAGGCCCGAGATCACTGTATTAGTGTTGGGCGGTAACGACATCGTCTCTGGGGTAGTCCCGCAGGAGCTCGCGGCTAAGATCCAGGAGTTGACCTATGAGATTGAGGCATCCACGAATGGCCGCTGTCTTGTATTGGGATTAGAGCAGAGGGAGTCTCCTCGGGGTATACCGGCAGGCGAATACCACAAGGTGAAGAACTCGGTCAATGCTCTCCTCAAGAGGAAATACAAGCACCTTGGTGGTCGATTCTCCCCATATAGTTTTGGGAGCCAGTATATGTCCGAGGACGGCGTCCACCTCACCAATGAAGGCAGCGATCGTTTGTTGGCCCAGGTCATTAAGATGGTAAGGGACTATCTTGCGTCGCAGTAGTCGGTCTCCTCATAGATAGCCCCAGTGTACTTTATGTTGTTGTCTAGTCAGATAATTTCCTTTCGTTAGTTTATATTAAGGGGACTGTAGGTATTATGTAATTCTTTTTGAGTAAATTTCTTAAGTAATGGGGGTTTGCCGCTGTTGATTCCTAAGCGATTAACGGTTTGTAGTCTGACCTCATTGTAGTTTAAGTTGCTTAAAATTAGACCTTAACGATGACAGATTTGAAGAAACTTAAGATTCTTAAGGGAGGGATGAAGGGAAGTTTAAATAGATGTTTAAGAGATCTTGATAGAATTTTTAATAAGTGCCACGGCTGATCAGATAAAAGGTAAATTTGCTACTGTTACTAAATCGCTAGCTACTTATGATAGTTATGCTCAGCAGGTATATGGTTTATTGACAGTTACTGACGATGTGGAAGAAGAAATGTCGGCAGATCTTGAGTACTTTGAGAATGTTAATACAGCCTTAGCCAGACTATCTTCCACCCAAGAATCAACCTCTGTTAAGGATACCGGTACACCAAAGGCGACTGGTTTTAACCTGCCGAAGCTTACTTTGCCTACCTTTTCCGGGGATTCGGCTACCTGGACTGGATTTTGGGATATTTTTGAGTGTTCCGTCCATCATAATAAAACACTCACATCCATCCAAAGGTTCACATATCTCCATGGTCAATTGAAAGGGGAGGCATTGAAGTTAGTCGATGGGTACAAGCTAGAAGCTACCAGCTACGAGTCTGCAGTGGAGTTGCTGAAGAGAACTTACGGGAGAGTGGAAGTCATCAAGACCGCGTTAATTACTAAGTTCTTCACGCTAGATCCTCCATCCTATGATGTGACGGCCCTAAAGGAGTACTATGCCTCCTTTGAGAGCCTCCTCCGATCTATGGAGACAATGGCCGTCACCAAGGAGGAGATATTTAGTGTGAATATCTTGAATAAAATACCCTCTCCCCTAAGGGAAATCTTAAGACGACAACTAAGCGACTCTCCACTAAACTTGGAAGCGTTGGAAGCGTTGAAGACTGAAGTCTTCAATATGGAGAGTACTGGACACTACCGACAAGTGGAGATGTCGCCATCTACTGCAGCTTTCCCGGTACAGACTTCTCCTAAACAGAAAAGGCCGATATCATTAGGTTGTAAGTTGTGCAGTGTCCACGGTCATCTGTGGTACCAGTGTCCTAAGTATCCTAAGGCTACACAGAAGATTGGTCAGGCTAAATCGCTTAAGTTATGTACCAGCTGTCTGGCAAGAGACCACTTCAACAGTACCTGCACCAATTCCTACATCAAACCTTGTTAGTATTGCAAGGGGAAACATTGGTTTTCCCTTTGCACCCAGTCTGATCGGCACGACGGCAAAGAAAAGGGGAGAACCCCCAAAGAGTCACATGATAAAAGTAAGAGCGAGGGTGATAAAGTATCTGCCATGTCCATTGCTTCTCGAGAATGTCAATTGCTTCCTACTATGATGCTGCCAGTAGGGGGGAGTAATAATAATACTATAATGACGCGCACCTTACTTGACCAGTGCTCACAGAGGTCATTCGTTCTGCGGTCATCATTACCCCAGCTCAAGTGTACCAGCAAGGGTCAAGAGAATTTGCGTCTCCATGGTTTTTCACTGGTGAAATAGATACCAGTGACTATGATATAGTGGAGATTTCCTATGTTTATAGAAAAAAGGTATGTCCCATCAAGGCTGTTGTGGTAGACACACTACCCAGTTTCTATATAGCATCAGAGATTCAACCACATTTGAAATATCTCAGAAGCAAGGGTTATAAGCTGGCTGATGATCAACTCTCTGCTAACAATGGTATTATGCTACTGGTCGGAGCTGATTATTACTATGACCTGGTTCACCCTGGATATCGGCGGGTAGATAAGCTAATAATGCTCCCCACGATCCAAGGGTATGCCATTTCTGGATCCTATGCCACTTCCTCTAAAGACACACAGGTGGAGGTGGTTACGGTCCTCAAGGTAGCAGTAAGCCCCATAGATAAATATATTAGGCCAAATGTGCCTGATAATACATGTACTGATATAGATAAGCTATGGGACTTGGACAATATTGGAATTGACCAACATGAACTTGATCGTGAGTCCAAGCTAGCGTTAAGCTCGTATGAAGAGACTGTAACGTATGACTCTGGCAGAGGTCAGTATGTGGTAAGGCTCCCTTGGAATGATAACAAGAGTAAATTATCTACTAATTTCCATCTAGCACTTGGTAGGTTACGTGGCCTTCAGAAGCAGTTTGTCAAGGATCCAAGTTATTGCGAGACTTATGCGGCAGTTTTAGCCGAGCAGGTACAACGTGGATTTGTGGAGAGAGTAGATTTCGGTGAGTATGGGGATAACATCCATTACCTTGCTCACCATGGGATTAAAAAGGACAGTTCCACCACTCCTGTTCGTATTGTGTATGACTGCTCTGCTAAATCCAGTGATCGCTCCCATAGCCTGAATGATTGTCTGTACACGGGTCCGTCCCTGGTCTCTGATCTAGCGCAAATTATGTTGCGCTTCAGATGTCATAAGTTTGCATGGGTCGCCGATATTGAGAAGGCCTTCCTGATGCTTCAACTCCATCGTGAAGACAGGGACTCGACAAGATTTTTATGGCCACGGGGCGACCTGTTCCCAGTTCCTTCTCAACGCTACTATCTTGCGTCATCTTGAGGAGGCTGGACTAGATCCTGACTTCAAGAATGAGATCAAGCAGGGGATCTATGTGGACAATCTTCAAGGCACCGGAGACAATGAAGATTTATTGCTCAAGAGATGCTGGGAGATCCGTGATATATTTGCCAAGGCTCATTTATACTTAAGAGAATGGGCCACTAATAGTGATCTTTTGAAAGGTCAATTTGCTTCTGACGGTGTAGCTACTGAGAATAGTGAGGTGAAGTTTTTAGGCCACAAATGGGACACTACCACAGATTGTATATCCTTCTGTCACACCCCATGCGGCGGTGAGCTTATGACCAAGCGAAACTGCTTAAGCTTGTCAGCGAGGTTGTTTGATCCCCTAGGTTTTTTGCTGCCTGTAACAATCCGTGCTCGTATGTTTTTACAGCAACTGTGGCGGCTAAAACTAGATTGGGACACGCCCCTCCCGATTGAGTTACAAGATACTTGGCGGTTGATTCGGTCGGACCTTTCCACATGTTGCAAGGTCCAACTTCCTCGTCAGGTTATTAGTGGTCACCAGGTGGATCTCCATGCCTTTTCTGATGCTAGTAATAGTGCGTACGGTACTGCCATATACATATGTAATGGTAGTGAAGCGACACTGGCTATAGCGAAGGCTAAAGTAGCCCCTATAAAGAAGATTACAGTTCCTAAATTAGAACTTACTGCATTGCTTCTGTCTGCTCGTCTAATAAAGTTTACACTGGATGCTTATACAGACATACTACAGATTAATAACGTCTATGTCTGGAGCGACAGTCAAATAGCGCTTTCATGGGTACACAGCCAGAAAGTGTTACCTGTTTATGTTTCTAATCGCACTGATGAGATTCATAACTTAGTTCCTACAGCTACATTTCGCTATGTGAGCACCAGGGATAACCCCAGTGACATAATTTCCCGGGGGATCTCGGCGCAGCAGTTTATGTCGTCCTCTATTTGGTGGCATGGACCTCCATGGCTTACATCTCCAACTGAATGGCCTCAGGATTTCAGGGAATGCATGTCTGATCCTTCAAGTCGGCCCCAAGATGATGTGTTAAGTAGTTCGAATGTGAGTACTACACATCAGGATAACAAGTTGGTAGAGTGGGAACGTTACGGCAGCTATGATCAAGTAATACGGGTATTTGCATGGATATACCGTTTCATTAACAACATGAGAAGTCGGGCTCACGGGTCTTTCCTTAGTGAAGATTCGAAGCATATCAGACTCCATGAATTTAGATCAGCAGAAGCAAAACTAATATGTTTAGTACAAAGGGAATCTTATCCTACTGAACATCAAATCCTGAGCAAGGAGTCAAAGGCCAAACCCTCAAACTTAATGAGGCAGCTAGGATTATATATGGAAGGAGGCATAATTAAGTGTAGAGGCAGGATACAAAAGGCGGACATTATTGATTCTGCGAAATATCCTGTCCTCCTTAGCTCCTCTCATTTGATTACCAAACTGTTGATTCGCCAATGCCATAGGACCTGCCTACATTTTGGCGTAAATTATGTTCTGGCGTATATGCGACAACGTTGGTGGATCCCTAAGATGCGACAAGCAATTAAAGGGATCCACAATAGCTGTACGATCTGTAAAAGATTACAGGGTAAGCCTTACTCCCCAGTTGATCTACCTCCCTTACCTGAGTTCAGGGTACAAAGGACTGAACCATTTCAGGTAACCGGGGTGGACTACACTGGAGCGATTCATGTTAGGGAATCGCCTGGTACTATCATAAAAGTATATGCCGTTCTATTCACATGTGCGGTAACCAGAGCGATTCATATTGAATTGATTGACGACCTATCCAGTGAGGGGTTTTTGCATACTCTAAGACGCTTTGCAGGCCGCAATGGTTTCCCTCAAATTATTATGAGCGATAATGCGACTTGTTTTGTCGGGGCCTCTAAATATCTCCAGAGTTTAATGGATGACCCGCAGGTTGTGGCTACCCTCACTGGAAACGGTTGTTAGTGGAGATTTATACCAGCACGTGCACCATGGTTCGGGGCGATTTGGGAGAGAACTATCGGTATCGTCAAATCTGCCATGAAGAAGGTATTAGGAAGGGCACTGGTGACCAGACGGGAGTTGCAAACCATCTTAATAGAAATTGAGATGTCAGTCAACGACAGGCCCTTGACCTATACCTCGGCAGATGTTGATGACCTCTTACCCATTTCGCCTTCTATGCTAACACGTGGACGAACCCTTAATACCTTTCCTAGATCGTCCGTAAATGACGAAGATCTGCAAGACCCTACGTTCGGCAATGCTGACGCCACACGTCGTCGCTTCCAGTATGTAAACAAGGTGTCCGACGATCTATGGAAACGGTGGACCCAAGAATATTTGCTGTCTCTTCGTGAGCGTCACTCTCATAAGATCAAAGGGACGAATCAACGATGGCCTCGTATCGGGGATATCGTCCTGATTCATGATGAGCGTCCTAGGTTATTTTGGAAGCTTGGGAGGATTATCGATTTGTTCCAGGGCATTGATGGTCTTATAAGGGTTGCTAGAATACGAACTTCGACTGGGGTTACTACTCGCCCAGTCGTAAGGTTATATCCCTTGGAGCAGGATGTAGAACTGCCGGATGATCCTGGCGTCACTACTGACACCCCTCCGCGGGAGAGTGCTGGTGACAGTGCTCCTCAAGGTGGGGCAGCTGATGATGAGAAGGATGATCCTCCTCAGGCTTCAGGTGGCGCTCGTCCCAAAAGGAGGGCGGCTATGAGTTCCGTGGATCTTTGGAGATCAAAGATCAAACAAGGTGATCTTTGACTTCGATGTCCTTTTCTTGTTCTCTGTATATAGCTCCTGTATATCATTTTTGGTGGCGGGCAATATGTCGGGAATAGGGTAATGATCCCGACAGGTTTTGGTTCAATAGGACATTTGAATTTGGCGGTATCGTATCGCTTGTACGATTTCGGCTGGTTCTTTGTGTATTGTAGTTTATTCTTAAGTTAGGTTAAATATTAACTGTAATGTATAAATATCTACATCAGCTCTAGATGTATTATGAAACCAAGTTTTGGGTTATAATTATTATGAGCCGGCAGCCATATGTAATTTCGCGAAGCGATCGGACGCCGGCCCTTGAGTCTCTCAATCAACACCATACAGCCAACATCTCCCCCCTCCCGGCCCTGACTCAACCCACAGTTCACCATGTGCTACAACTACTAACAATAATAACAACAGTCCTACATCACCAGTCCTCTAAGCTAAGTTCATTGTATCGATATTGTATTATGTGAATATTCCTACATGTCATGCAATTGAACTAGCCGTGTGTGGGGGACTGGATTACCCCCATCGACGACTATGTCGTTGGTAATTATATTATAACTATTTGTTGGGTTATTTCATGTACCAGTGATATGTAATTTAACCTCTTTATCTAAATTCCCGACAGCTAGGCTAGGCTAGGCTAGGCTAGGCTACGCAAGCGTACAGTACCGTACGGTATCGTATTTGACACTTGTAATTATTACATTTGGTTGTTTCTTTCACTTACACATATTGTTATATTGTTTTTAGTGTCACTTTCACTTTTTTCATGTTTCACTTATAAATACTTATTGAATAGTTACTCTAATATATAGTTGTTGTGTCTCTTTCACTTGCACATATTGTTATATTGTTTTTAGTGTCACTTTCACTTTTTACAGGTTTCACTTATAAATACTTATTGAATAGTTACTCTAATATATAGTTGTTGTGTCTCTTTCACTTGCACATATTGTTATATTGTTTTTAGTGTCATTTTCACTTATAATAATTATAGAATAGTGTCTCTTTCACTTGCACATAGTGTTTTATTGTTCTAGTGTCACTTTCACTAGTGTTCTCAGGGTCAGTGCCACTTAGAAGTTTACCAGGATGTGGAAATCATCGTGGCAAGGCGTGATGCACAGTGCTACCTGACATTCCTGGCACTGATACAAAGTTTTGGTGGTTGTCTGGGGTTTTCAGGTGGTGTGGCTGCAGACATGGCACGGTTTCTGGGTCTAGCGACCAGCAGCTACTGGAAGGGCGACGATCCTGTGCTTCCTGTGGTGTTCGGAAGCGTATGTGCGGTCCATGGTGCCAGCTCCTGGCATATGTTGAGGTCGTGGGGCATCCTCAGGCACGGCATATTCCCCAATGAGATCCAGAATGAGCTGTTTCTGGAATCTCCGAAGGTTGGTGTACTTCCTGGGCATTGTGGGGTTCATCAGCTTGTACAGGTTGTACGAGTTGAGCACAGACACATCCATCACGTGCAGGAAGAACTTCTTATACCACCTGCAGGAGGTCCGCAGGCAGTCGATGAAGCCGACCTGCATGTCTGACTTGTCAACCAGACGCATGTTTATGTTGTAGTCCATAACTGTGTCTGGCTTCATGATGGGCTCCCTGGTCCTGTGGTTGACTTTGCCAGAGTCAACCAGGTTGCCCTTGTGGATGGTGCTCATTATGTTGACCTTCCTTTGGTCGTGCCAATGGATTGCCAGCATCGGACCATGTTGCTTGAGGAAGATGTCCTTCTTCTTGGTCTTTTTGGGGAATTCCGGCATGTTCTTCCTCGTCCCCCGTACTGTGCCCACAGTCTGGGTTTGCTGCCTGTTCAGGTACTTGGTGAGGATGGGGGACGTATAATAGTTGTCCGTGTAGAGTATGTGGTTCTTGTTGAAGTAGCGATCCATCATCGCCTTCACCACTGCTCCACCGAACCCTATTTCTTGATCTGCAAGAACCTCACCCTCCTTGCCACTGTAGACAATGAAGTCCAGCACATAACCCGTCTTGCAGTCACAGAGGACGAAGAGCTTGATGCTGAATCGATGTCTCTTGGAGGGTATGTACTGCCGGAAGTGAAGGTTTCCCCGGAACAGCACAAGAGACTCATCGATCACGACCTTTTGAAAAGGCTTCAAGAATATGGAAAACCTGGCCTTCATCATGTCGTAGAATTCCCTTATCTTCCACAGGCGGTCTGTTTGGTGTACATTGGTGTTGGTAACGAAGTGCAGGCTACCAAGTGTGGCGAAGTAGCGGTCCCGGCACATGAGTTTGCCAAAAGCAGGTGTGGCAATTATGTAGCCTGTGATCCAGTAGTCTGCCAGCCGATGCTTCTTCACATGTGCCATGAGCATGGTCAGTGCTATGAACACATACATTTGGGCAATGGTGACAGGCTTCCAGGTCTTCATGTGGGAACTATGGGTCTTGCCGCTGAGGTGGTCACTGAGGGCCTTCTGCTTATTGGTCTCATCCACAACAAATGACATGACCTCATTGTCAAAAAAGGCTTTGAAAAGCTGGCCAGGTGATGAGTTGGGTCCCCCAGGGAAAGATGGATCAATCCCTCCGGCATTTTGGGCGTCATCGAATGTGGCATCTTGTGGCTGAAAGGTGGCCCCATCCTCCCACGTCCAGACATCAGCATGCCTGGCACGGGGACGGGGACGGGCAGCAGGGGCGGCAGCAGCAGGGGCGTCGGCAGCAGCAGGGGCATCGGCAGCAGCAGGGGCGGCCTGGCCACGGCCGCGGCCACACCCACGCCGACGCTGACCATCAGGGCCCCTGGCACGGCCACATCCACGTCCACGTCCAAGGGCACGGCCACCCCAACCCCGAGCACGGCCATCCCGAGCACGGGGACGTCCAGGGCAACGGCGGGGTGCTGGGTCGTCCAACCACTCAGCTTCGTCCACAACAGGGTCGTCTGGCAAGTCATAATTATCCTGCCCAGAATCTGCACTGTGGTCGTCCCTAAATCTTGAAGGGCGGCTATATTCGTGGGTATCTTTTGGGTCATAGGTGGGATCCTGGTGATCACTTGGTGTTGGTAAATCAGGTGGCGACTGCTGGCATGGGCGGCTAGTGGGTGGTGAAGGTGAGCTAGTTGGCTCTGAAGTTTTCAGTCGACGACGAGAGCGTTTTAGGGACAGCTTAGGGCCTGAGGTGCTGCTTTTGGCCCCCATGTGGCCATGAACAAGGCCCTTCTGGAGATGCGTTGACCACTTGCACCACTTGTTGATGGCTGTGGGTCATGCGGGGCCAATTCTGCACCACTTGCACCCCCTACACCACTTCTTGAGGGCAGTGGGACATGCGGGGCCAATTCCGCACCACTTACACCACTTCTTGAGGGCTGTGGGTCATGCGGGGCCAATTCTGCACCACTTGCACCACTTGTTGATGGCTGTGGGTCATGCAGGGCCAATTCCGCACCACTTGCACCACTTACACCACTTGTTGAGGGCTGTGTGTCATGCGGGGTCAATGAGGCACCAGCTGCGGGCGACGAGGGCCCGGGAGACAATGGAATAGGCCTACCCCCGCTCGACTCTTCACTCTCATCCTCACTATCAGCATCTTCACCTCTTTCCCTTTCGGCCGCCTCCCGTGCCTGCTTCCGTGCACTATCCAGCACAGCTCTCCTATAGAAGTAACTGGCTAATTTGGCCGGGGAAGGAGTCCCCGGAGTCCCAACAGCCGACACCGCGGTCGCAAGCGTGCGCGCCTGATCACGTTCACGTGATACGGGTAGGACACTTCCCATTTCACCCACACTTTCATCACCTTGATGATGTTCATCGCATCCAACATAGTCATCAATATCATCATCACTATCGTCATCATCAGTGCTATGAAAGCCCTGGAATTCTTTGCCATCTTCCACTTCATCAACATCTTCACTAACCACATGCTCTTCCTCAAAATCACTCTCAATCTCACTAAGGTCATGATCACTTAACTCTTGTAACACACGGGCAACACTACCGGGACTTAGCAACGTTTTCTTGGTCGTCTTAGCTTTGCCTTTCGTAGGTTTATGGGTCGCGGCGGCGGGCGTGGATTCGGACACAGCTAATTTTTGGGGGTTAACTCCAGCCATCTTGGGTGCGTTATAACAACTGATGCTACCTGGTAGTTTGTGCTTGGTGGCGCTGCGGTCGCCCACGCACCAAACAAAATCAGCCCGCGCACTTTGAATGCTTTGATTTTGATTTAGCCTCATATTAGGCCTCCCGGACTCCTAACCATTATACGTTTTGCCTCATAGGAGACCTCCCGGATCCCATGGGGTAATGCCTCTCACCTACTACAGTATATCCACCCCCCCCCCCCTTACACACGCACACACTGCAGAACCCAGCCCCCATATAATAAGGCGGGACAGGGGGGGGGGGGGGGGGTTGCGTCATAGTTACGTCAGGGGTTGAACAAAGTAGTTATCTAAACTCGGAAAAATTCAAATTGGACGGTCATAATTATCTATGTATAGTACTCTATCGCAATAATATTGCAATATATATATATATATATATATATAGTATATAGATGATTGAGTGATTGTTTGATAATATCGCACATACAATCACTGTATTTATTTCCAGTATTTTTTCTCAGGTCTATTATTTCTCAGTGAGGTATGGCATCCTCTACCCAACCTCAGCCGTTTTCTGCCTGTTTCTTGTTGTTGTTGTTGTTGTTGTTGTTCCCCAAGCTGCATGGCCGAACAGCCCCAAGGCCCTGAGCAAGACCAAGGCCATAACCGAGCGCTCCCACAGAACCCTCCCAGCCGACCACAATAAAGCGTGGGTGACCGAAGCCACTCCATGGCAGGGAGCTGAGGAGGGTGACAGAAACGCCCGGGAAACCAAAGCCCCACCCAGGGCCCTGTGCCCCTCAGCAATTATGAAGAGAAAGCTGAGGGGCAAAGGAAAAAAATGTGACACTTTGGCTTCCAATCTTGGTAGATTGGGAGGTCAATCCACGGAAGAGACGCCGTCACTTGAGATCTAGAAAATATATAAGTAAAAGGAACAGTCAGAGTAAGCTATGGGTATGGCAGAGATCGCTCAGTTCTCACTCTGATAGACCAGCCCATCACCACATGACTAGAACCCAATCCTCTCCGCATCAGCTAGGAAAGGCCCTAGAAAGCCGCCTTTGGCGGGGGGATAGCTCCCCTATGTCAACCCCTTTCGGGGTTGGGCACCCGCCCTCTGCCTGTCTCTTTTCCTGTACAGTACTATTTTTCCTACTTAGGGGGTTGGTGGCGAGGAATCCTACGCCCCTTGTAAAATTCATCTACTAGACGAGACAGAGTAAGGGGGCGAGGGAAAGTGAAAATGGTCCCGGACTCGGAATTGGAAGTTTATATGTTGTTGCAGTTTGAGCTCTGTCTCGAGTTGGCCTCCCCCATCTATGGGGTATGTGCCTGGGTATATTATATACATACACACATACATTATTTCTCAGGAACTTATTATTATTGTTGTGTTTGATTGGACTATCATGATCTTTTTGTGTAACTTGTTTTGTGCTACTTTGCATTGAGTTGTTAGAAGTATGGCGTATTTGTTGCGTTGTTGTTGTATAGCGGGTGACCATATAATGCGTGTTGTATTTCAAGAGGTACGTTAGGGTTGATGTTGTGGTGCTAGTATTACAGATGCTCCTATGTTACAGGTGTTGTTGTTATACTGCAGGTCATATAGTAATTATGTCCAACTTTTTTCTCTGAAGCAATTAAAGTGTTTATTTATTGCGAAAATGTCATAGTGCACTGCCGGATTACCAGTGTGCAATTGTTGCAACAATTCATGTAGTGCCGGTACTTTTCCACATTTACCATGACAGAGCGATTGCATCAAGAATATTAGTGTCACAGTGGAAAAGTATATTTATCATAACAAACACAACATAAAATGTACAAACGTTGTGAAAACGCTAGAGGAATTTGAGCGTTGCTTTTGTTAATAATACGTTATCTACTGCGAGGCTGGAAAAAAGAGAGATATAAAGAGTGAGAGAGAGAGAGAGGGAGTATGTGTGTGTGTGTGTGTGTGTGTGTGTGTGTCAGAGAGAGTCAGTCTATGAATCTAACACATTACGTTATCAAACAATTCTGAGAAATCAACGCCACACTAATGCACACACAGTATGGTGATGACAAGGTGTGGTGGTAGGCTGGGTGGTGATGACAAGGTGTGGTGGTAGGCTGGGTGATGATGACAAGGTGTGGTGGTAGGCTGGGTGGTGATGACAAGGTGTAGTGGTAGGCTGGGTGGTGATGACAAGGTGTGGTGTGAGGCTGGGTTGTGATGACAAGGTGTGGTGGGAGGCTGGGTGCTGATGACAAGGTGTGGTGGGAGGCTGAGTGGTGATGACAAGGTGTGGTGGGAAGCTGGGTGCTGATGACAAGGTGTGGTGGGAGAAAGGTGGTGATGACAAGGTGTGGTGGGAGGCTGGGTGATGATAACAAGGTGTGGTGGGAGGCTGGGTGCTGATGACAAGGTGTGGTGGGAGGCTGGGTGCTGATGACAAGGTGTGGTGGGAGGCTGAGTGGTGATGACAAGGTGTGGTGGGAAGCTGGGTGCTGATGACAAGGTGTGGTGGGAGAAAGGTGGTGATGACAAGGTGTGGTGGGAGGCTGAGTGGTGATGACAAGGTGTGGTGAGAGGCTGGGTGCTGATGACAAGGTGTGGTCGGTGGCTTGGTGATGGCAAGCTGCGGTGGGAGGCTGAGTGGTGATGACAAGGTGTGGTGGGAGGCTGGGTGCTGATGACAAGGTGTGGTGGGTGGCTTGGTGATGGCAAGGTGTGGTGGGAGGCTGGGTGCTGATGGCAAGGTGTGGTGGGTGACTTGGTGATGGCATGGTGTGGTGGGAGGCTGGGTGCTGATGACAAGGTGTGGTGGGTGGCTTGGTGATGGCAAGGTGTGGTGGGAGGCTGGGTTCTGATGACAAGTTGTGGTGGGTGGCTTGGTGATGGCAAGGTGTGGTGGGAGGCTGGGTGCTGATGGCAAGGTGTGGTGGGTGACTTGGTGATGGCTAGGTGTGGTGGGAGGCTGAGTGGTGATGGCAAGGTGTGGTGGGAGGCTGGGTGCTGATGACAAGGTGTGGTGGGTGGCTTGGTGATGGCAAGGTGTGGTGGGAGGCTGGGTGCTGATGACAAGGTGTGGTGGGTGGCTTGGTGATGGCAAGGTGTGGTGGGAGGCTGGGTGCTGATGACAAGGTGTGGTGGGAGGCTGAGTGGTGATGACAAGGTGTGGTGGGTGGCTTGGTGATGGCAAGGTGTGGTGGGAGGCTGGGTGATGATGACAAGGTGTGGAGGGAGGCTGGGTGATGATAACAAGGTGTGGTGGGAGGCTGGGTGCTGATGACAAGGTGTGGTGGGAGGCTGGGTGCTGATGACAAGGTGTGGTGGGAGGCTGAGTGGTGATGACAAGGTGTGGTGGGAGGCTGGGTGCTGATGATAAGGTGTGGTGGGAGTCTGAGTGGTGATGACAAGGTGTGGTGGGAAGCTGGGTGCTGATGACAAGGTGTGGTGGGAGAAAGGTGGTGATGACAAGGTGTGGTGGGAGGCTGAGTGGTGATGACAAGGTGTGGTGAGAGGCTGGGTGCTGATGACAAGGTGTGGTCGGTGGCTTGGTGATGGCAAGCTGCGGTGGGAGGCTGAGTGGTGATGACAAGGTGTGGTGGGAGGCTGGGTGCTGATGACAAGGTGTGGTGGGTGGCTTGGTGATGGCAAGGTGTGGTGGGAGGCTGGGTGCTGATGGCAAGGTGTGGTGGGTGACTTGGTGATGGCATGGTGTGGTGGGAGGCTGGGTGCTGATGACAAGGTGTGGTGGGTGGCTTGGTGATGGCAAGGTGTGGTGGGAGGCTGGGTTCTGATGACAAGTTGTGGTGGGTGGCTTGGTGATGGCAAGGTGTGGTGGGAGGCTGGGTGCTGATGGCAAGTGTGGTGGGTGACTTGGTGATGGCAAGGTGTGGTGGGAGGCTGAGTGGTGATGGCAAGGTGTGGTGGGAGGCTGGGTGCTGATGACAAGGTGTGGTGGGTGGCTTGGTGATGGCAAGGTGTGGTGGGAGGCTGGGTGCTGATGACAAGGTGTGGTGGGTGGCTTGGTGATGGCAAGGTGTGGTAGGAGGCTGGGTGCTGATGACAAGGTGTGGTGGGTGGCTTGGTGATGGCAAGGTGTGGTAGGAGGCTGGGTGCTGATGGCAAGGTGTGGTGGGAGGCTGAGTGGTGATGACAAGGTGTGGTGGGAGGCTGGGTGCTGATGACAAGGTGTGGTGGGTGGCTTGGTGATGGCAAGGTGTGGTGGGAGGCTGGGTGCTGATGGCAAGGTGTGGTGGGTGGCTTGCTCATGGCAAGGTGTGGTGGGAGGCTGGGTGCTGATGACAAGGTGTGGTGGGTGGCTTGGAGATGGCAAGGTGTGGTGGGAGGCTGGGTGCTGATGACAAGGTGTGGTGGGATGCTGGGTGCTGATGACAAGGTGTGGTGGGAGGCTGGGTGATGATGACAAGGTGTGGTGGGAGGCTGAGTGGTAATGACAAGGTGTGGTGGGAGGCTGGGTGCTGATGACAAGGTGTGGTGGGAGGCTGAGTGGTGATGACTAGGTGTGGTGGGAGGCTCTGTGCTGATAACAAGGTGTGGTGGGTGGCTTGGTGATGGCAAGGTGTGGTGGGAGGCTGGGTGCTGATGACAAGGTGTGGTGGGAGGCTGGGTGCTGATGACAAGGTGTGGTGGGAGGCTGGGTGGTGATGACAAGGTGTGGTGGGAGGCTGGATGCTGATGACAAGGTGTGGTGGGAGGCTGAGTGGTGATGACTAGGTGTGGTGGGAGGCTGGGTGCTGATGACAAGGTGTGGTGGGTGGCTTGGTGATGGCAAGGTGTGGTGGGAGGCTGGGTGGTGATGACAAGGTGTGGTGGGAGGCTGAGTGGTGATGACAAGGTGTGGTGGGAGGCTGGGTGCTGATGACAAGGTGTGGTGGGAGACAGTGGTGATGACTAGGTGTGGTGGGAGGCTGGGTGTTGATGACAAGGTGTGGTGGTTGGCTTGGTGATGGCAAGGTGTGGTGGGAGGCTGGGTGCTGATGGCAAGGTGTGGAGAGTGGCTTGCTGATGGCAAGGTGTGGTGGGAGGCTGGGTGCTGATGACAAGGTGTGGTGGGTGGCTGGGTGATGGCAAGGTGTGGTGGGAGGCTGGGTGCTGATGACAAGGTGTGGTGGGAGGCTGGGTGGTGATGACAAGGTGTGGTGGGAGGCTGAGTGGTGATGACAAGGTGTGGTGGGAGGCTGGGTGCTGATGACAAGGTGTGGTGGGTGGCTGAGTGGTGATGACAAGGTGTGGTGGGAGGCTGGGTGCTGATGACAAGGTGTGGTGGGAGGCTGAGTGGTGATGACAAGGTGTGGTGGGAGGCTGGGTGCTAATGACAAGGTGTGGTGGGAGGCTGAGTGCATGGTGATGACTAGGTGTGTTAAGAGCATCTTGGGTTAAGATGGATGCGTATGTAATATGCAAATGGAGATTAGGTCGACGGAGTTTGGGTCATGGTGTTGAGAACTCTTGTTGAAATAACTTTAAATGCTGTTATTGTTACGGAGAGTGCTTGGGAATGGCTGTAGTGAAATTGATAAACTTTCATGCAGAATTATAGTAAGGAGACGTCTTCTTACGGTAGAGATGTTAAGTCATGAGGTATTATGCAACTACGGTACCGTAGTGATTGCTTCAGCTAAATCCCGGTTTGTTATCTAGACCTGAATTTTTCTGTCTCTATTTGATATCGCCTGTTCCTGCCTGAATTTCGACCGTCTTTGCCTGCTTCCCGTTGCCCCTTCTTGCCTTTATTTGTCGCTACCTGCCTTTCTCTGTCCCTGCCTGCCTCTTTCTGTCCCCGCCTGCCTCCCTGTGTCAGCATCTGTATCCATTTATCCCTGCCTGCTTTCCTCACCGCTTCCTGACACTTTTTTCCTTCTTCTGTCACTGCCTACTTTCCTCTGTCCCTGCCTGCTTTCCTTTATCCCTGCCTGCTTTCCTATGTCACTGCCCGCCTTCCTCTTTCCCTCTCTTCCTGTCTGTACAGATGTCTGCCTCTTCTTTTCCCTATCGGTCTCCTGCATCCCTGTTCTGCCACTATATACCTTTCTTTATCCCTAGGGTTCTCACAAACATATGACACACCTACACACCTCAACTAATTTTCACAGAAGTCTAAAAGAAAGGTATTGTTAAAGTAGTTTAAGTTATTAAAATAGTTATGTATAAATATACCCTGGTACTTAATGAAAACTTACTACTATTTACTATTTTATAACTACACCAATTAAGTCTTCCGTTCTTATTATTGCGTGTCGTTTCGTCGCCGTGCAATACATTTTTGACTGCTACGCATTTTTAGCACGTCGGCATCCCCTGTAAGATTGTCGGGGAAAGCGTGATCTGGATGTGTGTCCGTGCGTGTGTGTGTGTGTGTGCGCGCGCGCGAGAGAGAGAGAGAGAGAGAGAGAGAGAGAGAGAGAGTCTCTCTCTCTCCCTCACTCTCACTCACTCTCTCTCTCTCTTATGGAGGATTAGTTGAACAATTTAAAGACGGAAAAATATGTTTGCGTGTTCAGTGGGGCGAAGCAATCAGAGTAATAGTCCCTGGAGTGTGTATCCCTTCTACTGCAATTACGTTGTTTGTATATATATATATATATATATATATATATATATATATATATATATATACATATATATATACCGGTATATATATATATATATATACAGTATATTCTTCCTTCCGTGGCCTACTTCGCTTTTCCTTGTGCGTGTTATTCAATTTATATTAGTCTGTTTTTATTCCATAATTGCGATTTTATACGTCAGATTTAATATTATTTATACAATATTTGTCTTTGCACACTGCATCATCATTGAGATGTTAACCCCTTCTGTAGCGATTACGTCTTATATATTGTATTTCTAGCTATATTTAGTCGATGTTTTGCAGTTTGAGAAGGATCTGTGGTAGTAAAAAGGATTGATTAAGATAGTTCGAAGCCTATTAATTGCTAGAAGCCCTTTAGCCCTTTCTGTACCGGCGACGGCTTGTATATATTATTATAGCTACATTTAGACGATTTTATGACGCTTAGGAAGGATAAATGGTAGCTAAGAGTATTAATTGAGATTGTCTGAAGCCACTGAATGAGTAGACGTCCTTCATAAGTTGTACAAAATCGTCTAATATTTGCCAGAATATAATGAATAGTACATCACCGGTACAGAAGGGTTAACAATACTTAGTAAAATCATCTAATAACAGTCAGAATAAAGTTAAAGAGACAACACCGGTACTGAAAGAGTTAACCCCTTCTGTACCGACGACGTCTTTTTAATTTGATTCTAGCTATATTTAGACGATTTTGTGCAGTTTAAGAAGGATCTGTGGTAGTACAAACGGTTAAGTGAGATAGTTCGAAGCCTGTTAATTGCTGAAGGACCTCTTTAAACTGAATAACATCGTCTAATGGTAGCGAGAATGAAATTGTAAAGACGTCGCCGGTACTGAAAGGGTTAATGCCTCACCTCTCTTTTCCTCCCATTCCTCCTGTCCTTGCCCCCCTCCCCCCGTCATTTGTCTAGGTCCAGTGGTTCCGTTCCATTAATACATTATTCTTCCCCATCATTAATATTGTCCCCATGCATATACCGTTCTCATTAAAGGGGGCACGGTTGTTTTTTCTGGCCTCCCTTCCCCCTCATGGTTAGCCCCATTAGCTGGTTTAATTAAGAGGTTCAGCCCAGTAGTTTTGCGATCTTTAGATTTTTCGCCCATTACTTTGTCAACATGTGCCATTTTGGTGTCATTTTTTTCCCAGCGAGCGATAACGAGCCTGTGATTTAGGAGGAATCGGCCTTCGGCCGGAACGCTTTTCTACCAATTTGTTTTACAAATATATCTACAAGGGGTTTCTTGGGGATGTAGTGTTAAATTTGGTGGAGGTCTAGGGAGGAAACTACAAAAATATTCAATAAATAAAGTAATCGACCAATAGATAGACCCTTCCCCCATAATACGGTACATAAGTCTTCCCCATCATTAATATTCTCCCCCTACATATACCGTTATCATTAATATTCTCCCCATACATATACCGTTATCATTAATGTTCTCTCAGCCCTCGCCCTACCTCTGTCATCTACTCCATTCACTCGTACAGTACCGGTAACGTCCTTTTCTATATATTGTGGCAACTATTAGGCGATTTTTATCAGATTAGGCAAGACCTCAAGCAATAATAAGGCTTCAAACTATTTCGACCAACCCTTTTAACTACCACAGATCCTTCCTAAGCTGTATAATATCGTCTAAATATAGCTAGAACAAATGATAATACACGTCGCTGGTACTCAAAGGGTTAAATATAGCTAGAACAAATGATAACACGTCTCTGGTACTCAAAGGGTTAAATATAGCTAGAACAAATGATAACACACGTCGCTGGTACTCAAAGGGTTAAATATAGCTAGAACAAATGATAACACACGTCGCTGGTACTCAAAGGGTTAAATATAGCTAGAACAAATGATAACACGTCTCTGGTACTCAAAGGGTTAAATATAGCTAGAACAAATGATAACACACGTCGCTGGTACTCAAAGCTGGTACTCAAAGGGTTAAATATAGCTAGAACAAATGATAACACACGTCGCTGATACTCAAAGGGTTAAATATAGCTAGAACAAATGATAACACACGTCTCTGGTACTCAAAGGGCTAAATATAGCTAGAACAAATGATAACACGTCTCTGGTACTCAAAGGGTTAAATATAGCTAGAACAAATGATAACACACGTCGCTGGTACTCAAAGGGTAAGCGACACAGATATAATTGCATGCACTTGTTTTCCTTTGTACGCCTCCCTTCATTCTTACCCTCTATCATGCGTGTGCATGTGGTAATAGCGCTTCATATATATACTGTATATAATTATATACTGTATATACAGTAATATATATATATATATATATATATATTTATATTATTTCGGTATCGAGTTATTAATTCGTTGCGTTAATTAAGTGGTTATTTTTCCACTTAAATTTAATTATTGATAACTATCCATACTTTCTCCTTCATGATATTAATTATATGCAGCAATTTGCCTATCTCCAGAAAATAGTTACAACTTTTAATGCAAGACGTTACTGAACGAGGCATGGTGGCCCTTGTAAACAGAAACTAAAATCCTTTTATACAAAGGAGACAAACGAATAGTGACATAAAACGAACGGTACAAATCTGCAGTAATTGTTTTGACAATGAGGGGAGAGGGGAGTGAAGGGAAGAAGGATGACGGAACAGGAAGAACACTGTCGAGGGGCAGGGGAAATAAGTAAATTATAAGGTGGTGATAAAAATGTTGGATAATAAAGAAAGACATTATTATTTTTGCAGAAAGAGAGCGAGAGATTTACATATATTTTCATAAATACAGTGGCCACATAAATCTTATAATTCCAGCGAGGTTGCCAGGACTTACCGGTATTAAAGAAAGCAAACCCGAACATAAGGGAATGTGGAATATAAATTGATAAGGGGAGGCTACACGCTATACATAACATTGATTGCGTATACAAATATTTAAAACAAAACAGGACTCGATATAGATATCTTGACTAAGATACTCAAGGGGTTACAAAATATTATCGTAACAAAAAAATTTCAACCAAAAAGCGATGGGTGTGTGGGATCACCGTAGAGTGTTGTTGTTGTTGTTGTTGTTGTTCCCCAAGCTGCCTGGCCGAACAGCCCCAAGGCCCTGAGCAAGGCCAAGGCCATAACCGAGCGCCCCCACAGAACCCTCCCCGCCGACCACAATAAAGCCTGGGTGACCGAAGCCACTCCATGGCGGGGAGCTGAGGAGGGTGCGAAAACCAAAGCCCCACCCAGGGCCCTGTGTCCCTCAGCAATTATGAAGAGAAAGTTGAGGGGCAAGGGAAGTGTGTAGTAGAGTGTATTATATAACTTTGCAGACTACTTTTCTATCCGCACAGAATTCGGATACCTTGGCAAGTAATAAATATATAATGGAAAGTAATATATAGCATACATTGGTAAGCATATTACAGGTCAGAGTTAGCGAGCATTAAATATACACAAACACATTTACATTTATACGAACATATTCACAGTTAAAGAGAGAGAGAGAGAGAGAGCAGTTTGTTTTTAATATATCTGCCATAATGTTATTAATTTCTTCATGCGCCAATGGTCCTGCTTCCTCGAAAACAATAGCCTGAGTGTGGCTAAATCTTTTTCGTTGATTCATTGCATTATAATGCGTGTTACCGTCAGAATGGCCCACCGGAAACATTTTCACCCGCTCGGAGTAACATGACGCACCCTATTCCAATATCGATAGGACGTTCATGTCACTGTCTCGTGTCAACAACCTACCAATATACTGTATAATACAATATAATTGGCTATTTTTCCATTCACATACACATTTAGCATACAGCGATACAAAGATATACCGATATTAGATGACACTATAAGAATAACACCTCTGAACCATCTCCCCCATCAGTGTCTTTTTCATTATTATAGTTACCCTCAATAGGCACACATTCGGGCAGGCAGATAGACAGATAGGCAGGCAAGCATGCAAATAAATCATTTGTAATGTACAGTTGCCCACATAAGTTATGTTCCTCGTCGTGACTGTATGTATGAAAGTAGAATAAATCATTTGTAATGTACAGTTGCCCACATAAGTTATGTTCCTCGTCGTGACTGTATGTATGAAAGTAGAATAAATCATTTGTAATGTACAGTTGCCCACATAAGTTATGTTCCTCGTCGTGACTGTAATAAATCATTTGTAATGTACAGTTGCCCACATAAGTTATGTTCCTCGTCGTGACTGTATGTATGAAAGTAGAATAAATCATTTGTAATGTACAGTTGCCCACATAAGTTATGTTCCTCGTCGTGACTGTAATAAATCATTTGTAATGTACAGTTGCCCACATAAGTTATGTTCCTCGTCGTGACTGTATGTATGAAAGTAGAATAAATCATTTGTAATGTACAGTTGCCCACATAAGTTATGTTCCTCGTCGTGACTGTAATAAATCATTTGTAATGTACAGTTGCCCACATAAGTTATGTTCCTCGTCGTGACTGTATGTATGAAAGTAGAATAGTATGAATTAATTGAGAATATGGTTTCTTAATTATCAGTTGACTAATCACATGAGTTAACGACTGCAATGAGAAACTGCACTCGTAATTCAATTGTGCACGTTATATATACTTCGGTGTCTACAATTACGGAGATCAATAGAACTTATGTGGGCCAACTGTACATAGATAACTTTGAGCAGTATAGCAGAGCAGTTAGCAAGAGAACAACAAAGGGAGAATAAATAATAGATCCAAATCGATTAAAAAGGTTCTAAGTGCAGAGCAAACCATAGAACATGAGGTCATTGAAAATGGTATGTCAGAGTAATTAAAGACTTTGGAATTCGCAGATGAAACATAATTTAGTGAATGTCACCTACCAATGGAGCCATTTATCGGGTAAATTTCAGTAAGTTTACGAAAATATAATGTGAATGTGAGAACAGTGATATACAGTATTAGGTAAATGCTTAAGCAATGTATATAAACAAGTACTCTGAATTGTGATGATACAACAGAATGATAAGATGTTGATGAGTACTATGGACATAAAGATAGGTACGACAAAAGATACGTTTGAGTAAGCAAGAACAATACAATCCGAATAATATAGTCATTAATAAAGACGAACATTCGTACCCTGTATAGTTTACGCCTGATACTTGGCGACCACGTTAATGGAGGGCTTAGGGGAATTTTTTGTTTTTTTGTTTTGTCTAGTTCCCTCGTGATATATTTAGAGAGAAACTGAAAACTATTATAATCATGCGAAACATCCTAAAATATTACTACTTCAAAAGACATTCACAAATGCAAACTGACGTCAAATTTTATCTCTTGAGGCTAAAACAATAAAACGAAATATACTAAAACATCGTGGAAGCCTTAATTTGGATAACAAGCTAAACACAAAATCCCATTGCCCTGGCCTTCCACGTTTTTGAAATGGTACATATCGCTTTTGCCTCCACATATGGGTTTATATCCTGAAGGAAATCTAAATACTGTCTGTTAGCCAAGTGTATTTGATAATGAGTAGTTAGTAAAACTATGTAATATATACATTTTGTCTTCGAATAGACGAGTACATTTTTTATATCGTATCCGTTTGGGTATTCATATAGAATTAATTTCACTTTACATATTTCAACTGGTGGTTTACAAACATTGGAAATATATTTTGGTCTTGAAATATCAAAAAACATTTCAGATTACTTGCTACTACAGTCAATTAACCCGGGTTTATGAAACTTCAGTACTAAAGAAACAGCCACCATAACAACCTGCTCAAATTACACTTGACACTGATAATAACCTGGTATATATTTGCATTCAGCGACCAGTGATCTCTTAATAATATAATAATCCCACTTCTAGTAAATAATCTTAGTATGTGTATAATGGTTGTTTCGTTTTCATTAATACACACAATTCAGCTATTCACGTGGGACAATACTATAATCATAAGTAATGTCCATGTCTAGTCTCTCTCTCTCTCTCTCTCTCTCTCTCTCTCTCTCTCTCTCTCTCTCTCTCTCTCTCTCTCTCTCTCTCTCTCTCTCTCTCTCTCTCTCTCTCTCTCTCTCTCTCTCTCACTTCCATCCTGTATTTGCTTTCATCCCCTTGCCTGTTTGTGCCCATCCTCTCTTCCTTGTATCGTCTGTCAGTACGTCCTCTCCCAGGTAGCCTAGTCCTCTAACCCAGGTCACCGTAATGCAATCACCGCTGGCAATTCCTGGCGTGCTACAGGGAGTTGGGTGGGGATCTGTTTGCTAACTTTGTGTGTGTTAGAGAGAGAGAGAGAGAGAGAGAGAGAGAGAGAGAGAGAGAGAGAGAGAGAGAGAGAGAGAGATTATTATAATTATGCCAGATAGTGGAGAAACAGTAAACTTGGGTGTGCTGTAATAAATTAGCGTGTGGGAGTATATCATCACATGGCTATCATGCAGGTTGTGATTAACTGCAAGGAACACAAACTATAGGATATAAGGAAATACACAAATTATAATAATTACAATTAATAAATACAAAAATAACAAATAAAAAGAAGTTGATGTCTCCAGACATTTTGACATTTAACTTTTGGGAGAAACTAGTTGCAGCTTTGCCATTTTTCGCCTTCAAACACAGACAAAACATTGTCTTATACTCATTATTATTCATATAAGTTTATTTGTATTGCAAAAATGCTAGTATCTTCTACTGCCTATTCTGCGTTAAATGGGTAATTATAAAAGGAAATGTATGCAATGTTTGTGAAGATATAGTTAGTTAAAACAAAATATCCATAAGACGATCCACGCAGCCTACTGCTTGACTACACAGATGTATTGAAAGGCAGTGTTGCCAATTACTGTCGGGTGGGTAACTGAATTCTGCATCACCCTGAATATTTCAGTTGTTGGAGTATAAGCAGTATAGCATATATAAGCATATATACAGTATGTGTATAAGGACCCTGATATTTACACACAATTACACTATTCTACTTTTATTTATAAGAAGGTGCATTAACAACTCTCTCTCTCTCTCTATTTATCAGTACATTATAAGTTTACCTTATGATATTATAAATTATTAATGTATCATTAAGTTCATGCGATTTGTCAGTTTTCGTATAAAGCACATAATATTTCTTTGCCCTTATATTGTCCACTTGTCAACCAAAAGGCGCATGGAACTTTAAAGAATCCTCTTGCGTTATGTACTATATCATTTTGAGGCAGCTAATCAGATATTCTTCCTTCGTCAGCGAAACTTGTGAATAATAGAGCCAAGGGAGCCGTGAATCTCTCTCAAGTTAAGTTACCAGGGTCATAAACTGAGAGAGAGAGAGAGAGAGAGAGAGAGAGAGAGTTAGAGTTAGTTAGTAAACCCTAACTAGTTCAAAGCTTTCATTAACTTCAACGTGAGAAGGTGTAATGCTAAAGTGAAGGACATATTTGTATTAATGCTAAAGTGAAGGACATATTTGTATTAATGCTAAAGTGAAGGACATATTTGTATTAATGCTAAAGTGAAGGACATATTTGTATTAATGCTAAAGTGAAGGACATATTTGTATTAATGCTAAAGTGAAGGACATATTTGTATTAATGCTAAAGTGAAGGACATATTTGTATTAATGCTAAAGTGAAGGACATATTTGTATTAATGCTAAAGTGAAGGACATATTTGTATTAATGCTAAAGTGAAGGACATATTTGTATTAATGCTAAAGTGAAGGACATATTTGTATTAATGCTAAAGTGAAGGACATATTTGTATTAATGCTAAAGTGAAGGACATATTTGTATTAATGCTAAAGTGAAGGACATATTTGTATTAATGCTAAAGTGAAGGACATATTTGTATTAATGCTAAAGTGAAGGATTGTATAATGCTAAAGTGAAGGACATATTTGTATTAATGCTAAAGTGAAGGACATATTTGTATTAATTAAAGTGAAGGACATATTTGTATTAATGCTAAAGTGAAGGACATATTTGTATTAATGCTAAAGTGAAGGACATATTTGTATTAATGCTAAAGTGAAGGACATATTTGTATTAATGCTAAAGTGAAGGACATATTTGTATTCTATCTACTAAATTTCTCAAGTTTCTAGACTATACTTTGGCATAGTTGATGATAAACAAACTCCTGCAAATGTTGTTGAAAAAATGTAGAACATTACAAGTTTAATGCTTTCTCTTAATGTTAATGATTTGTCTTAAGCATTATATCAACAATTCTGCAAGAAAAGCTTAATTCAGCCTCAATCTATTAATTAGCCCAAGTAATGATCTGCACCCCCCCCCCGCACCCCCCCTCTCTCTCTCTCTCTCTCTCTCTCTCTCTCTCTCTCTCTCTCTCTCTCTCTCTCTCATGTTATCTATAATTATCGATTTGTCTACCTATCTTCTATATTAATTACAGTTCCTTCCCTTCTCCCTTATTCTCGTAAATCTTTCCCGCTACGGTACCTCTCGTGTTACGTAATTGGTGTAGCTTTTATTATAATATATAGCTAATCAATACGATAAATTGGTTAATGATAAAGCTCAAAGAAACTTACTGCTTTTACCATTTTATGGGAAAGTCGCTCTAGAGTAATAATTAACTGTCATATTGTTAAGCGCTTATATGACCTGATATTAAGGGGGTAGTGTTTGCTTTTTGGTCTATATATATATTTCTTTTTTTCTTTTTGAGTTTCCTCGCTAGACCTCCATTAAGCTTTAAAAAGTACCTTATAGACCCCCATTCAAGATAAATTTGTACATTTTTCGGTAGAAAAATGTCTCGGCCAAAGGCCGGTTCCTTCTAAATTTTGCAGGCTCGCTTTCGCTCGCCAGGAAAAAAGTAGACACCTAAATGAATCGAAATATCTTAATATTGACAAAGAAATGAGGCGAAAGGTCTCTAAATCGCCAGACTAACGGAACGAACGTCTTAAAATCTCAAAACTATTATGCTAAACATGAGGGAGAAGGGGGTTCAGAAAAAGCGAGTACCTCCCCCTTAATGGGATATATAATTGGTAAATGTTATGTAGTGGATATTATGATGCTTTACCGACCCTGATATATAGTGGCATTAATATACTAGTTCATACATTGGGGCTAACCATAATTGAGTAGCAGATCCTCCGGTATCCTCCCTGTTAACCCCTTCAGTACCGGGGCCGTAATTTTCATTTTGTGTTGGCGATATTAGACGATGTTATTCAGTTGAAGAAAGGCTTCCAGCAATTAACAGGCCTCGAACTATCTCTCTTAACCCTTTTTTCTACCACACATTCTTATTAAACTGTACAAAAATCGTCTAAATATAGCTAGATTATTATGAAAAATACAATACCGGTACAGAAAGGGTTAATTATTGGAGTGCCAGGGAGCTTGCTATGTGATAATGGATTCTGGCACCAAACACGGCTCCATATCCTGCACACGTCTGTATTCAGATTGATTGTCAGTGTATATACAGGTATACTTACTTATGTATATCCCAGGCAACCAATTATTGCGTGGCTCTTGAAATTTTACATCGTGCGAGGGTCGCCTTATCAAGGAAGTAAAAGTATTAAGTACTAATGTAGTGTTGAATTACAAATTCGTGTTAGTTGTACCTCTCTGTAGACAACCAGTTTTTCACTAGGCTTAACTAGGAAAGCAAAAACGTACGGTACGTTCAAGAACATTATATTAATGTAACATTCTGTTAAACACTCCACGGGTATATAATTGTAATGGTATACTGTATGTCACAATTTCTAAAGACAAATTCATATAACTTACCAACAAAATAATCTACACCAGTGTATCATGTTTATAATCTACAACAGTGTATCATGTTTATAATCTACAACAGTGTATCATGTTTATAATCTACAACAGTGTATCATGTTTATAATCTACAACAGTGTATCATGTTTATAATCTACAACAGTGTATCATGTTTATAATCTACAACAGTGTATCATGTTTATAATCTACAACAGTGTATCATGTTTATAATCTACAACAGTGTATCATGTTTATAATCTACAACAGTGTATCATGTTTATAATCTACAACAGTGTATCATGTTTATAATCTACAACAGTGTATCATGTTTATAATCTACAACAGTGTATCATGTTTATAATCTACAACAGTGTATCATGTTTATAATCTACAACAGTGTATCATGTTTATAATCTACAACAGTGTATCATGTTTATAATCTACAACAGTGTATCATGTTTATAATCTACAACAGTGTATCATGTTTATAATCTACAACAGTGTATCATGTTTATAATCTACAACAGTGTATCATGTTTATAATCTACAACAGTGTATCATGTTTATAATCTACAACAGTGTATCATGTTTATAATCTACAACAGTATCATGTTTATAATCTACAACAGTGTATCATGTTTATAATCTACAACAGTGTATCATGTTTATAATCTACAACAGTGTATCATGTTTATAATCTACAACAGTGTATCATGTTTATAATCTACAACAGTGTATCATGTTTATAATCTACAACAGTGTATCATGTTTATGTTCTACAACAGTGTATCATGTTTATGTTCTCTTTGTGCTTGGAAATTAATGTTACTACCGTTTGGAATGCGAGACAAGGGCCAACAAAAAATCGTGAATGTTTACAGCGTCAGCATTATATTTTTGGGGGGCTTATGCAAAATGTAACAATTGTTTTGTTTTCAACACAAAGCTGCACTGAAATATATGCCTTTACGTCCAGATTTACAGGGACAGAGTTACCATTAAGGGATGAGGGTTGATTTTTCTGGACCCCCTTCTCCCTCATGTTTAGCCCCAATAGTTTTCAGATTTTAAGACATTCGGCCTATTAGTTCAGCGATTTTAAGACCTTGCCCCATTTCTTTGACTATATTAAGACCTTTCGTGCAATTTAGGTGTCGGATTTTTTTCCTGGCGAGCGATAGCGAGCCTGTAATATACTAGTAATCGGCCTCCGGCCGGGACATGTTTCTATCGAAAAATTTACAAACTTTTCTTGAAGGGGATATTCGAGGGAGTTTTTTTTAAATCTTGATGGAGGTATAGGGAGGAAACTAAAAACAATAATTGAAAGTTTAAATATATAATCAAATATATACACCCATCCCCCCTAAACTCCAAAAATCCACTCTGCCTTAGTGTTTTCAAAGGAGAGAAACACTGAAATGTATATACTCGTATATACTGTATAATTATATACAATATACAGTATATACTCGTATATACTGTATAATTATATACAATATACAGTATATACTCGTATATACTGTATAATTATATACAATATACAGTATATGATAGTTACATTTATAATTATATACAATATACAGTATATGATAGTTACATTTCAGCATTGAGGCTTTGTGTACTGTGATATTATTGAAATACATAGAGAGCTACAATATAAATACATAGAGAGCTACAATATAAATACATAGAGAGCTACAATATAAATACATAGAGAGCTACAATATAAATACATAGAGAGCTACAATATAAATACATAGAGAGCTACAATATAAATACATAGAGAGCTACAATATAAATATACAAGGCTCCATTATTATGATGACATATTTTGTAACTAAAATATACTATACTGATATATTCTTGATTATACAATTGTATTCCCCGTATTATTATAAATCATTGTATGACTCGCTTAGCTTTGATACAGATTGAAGTGCGTGCAACGGGATTAATTGTTGGTTTTGTATGAGTTATCTTTTATATATATATATATATATATATATATATATATATATAATACTAATTTTCCATTGATTATATCAAACGACTTAGGATGTGTGTGTGTGTGTGTGTGTAACCCTTTGTCATGTGTTTTCTAAATTCTAACAGCGATAGGTAGATAGATAGATACATAATTAATGAGAGAGAGAGAGAGAGAATGTCCTATATATACTGTATGTGAGCGTTATATTTCTAAACACGTGAGATTGAGTACATGAGCAGGTATGTGCGTGAGAAGAACTAGTAGAGATATAGCGGTTTGTCACAACATACCTGCTAATGTACTGTACATACGCACACATGTATACGGCCATTATAGACACCATTATATTAGACACTGTAAATCATGTAGAGATATTACAGGTTGTCACACTACCTACAAGATACATTATCACTTACACATGTATAGTAATATCATGTCGCGTTAAGGGGGGTCACCGTTTTTGTTTATCTTTCTCTCCTTTTCTCTTTCCCTGGCTTGTATCCATTCGGCCCCATTCAGCCAACTGTTTTAAGACGTTTATCCCCATCCAGGTGTCAATTTCTTCCAGGCGAGCAATAGCGAGCCAGCAGTGTATGGAGAAATCCGGCTTCGCCGGAGAAATTTTTCTATCGAAAAATGTACAAATTTAGCTTGCTGTCAAAAAAAAAATAAAAAATAAAAAAAAATAAAAATAAAAAATAAATAAATAAATAAATATATATATATATATATATATATATATATATATATATATATATATATATATATATATATATATATATATATATATGCTGGCTTGCAACCGGTCGCCAGGAAAATATTGACACTTGGATGGGGGTAAACGTCTTAAAACGTCTGCATCCTATGCAGATGACTCAAAACTCCACAGTTCCTTCACATTTACCAATTCTTTCACCCAACCCGATCTTATAAATTCAAAAATAAACACTGCAATTTCTCTGAACCAGGACCTTTCTAGAATTAATGAATGGGGACAAAAGAATATAGTTTCCTTTAATGCACAGAAAACCAAGAACATTAAATTTTCTAACCGACAGAATCTCACTGACTCCCATATATTTTTTAATGATGTAAATAGTCCCACTTCCCCTAGTATTGACATTCTCGGTGTAACATTAACTACTAACTTGAGCTGGACACATTATGTTAGAAGCATTGCTAAGAATTCCTCTAAAAAACTGGGACTCCTTTACAGAGTTCGAGAATTCTTCACTGACGAGCAGTTGGCCGTAATATATAAAAGTCATGTGCGTTCTCAGATGGATTACTGTTCACCTCTGTGGAGTGGAAGTGGAGTGGTTGCATTGAGGCAGTTGGACAACATTCAAAATAAAGCTATTAGATTAATCAATAACCCTGTAATCACACAGGACCTTCCTACATTATCCATACGAAGAAACGTTGCATCCCTTGCATTATTCTACAGATATTTTCACAGCAATTGTTCCGAGGAACTTGCTTCAATTGTGCCGCCTCTCCACATCTTTCCCCGTAGAACTAGGGCAGCTGAGAGCGCCCATGAATTTACACTTTCTCCTCCACAATGCAGAACTTCTGCTTATCAAAATTCATTTATCCCTAGAACTACTACTCTTTGGAATTCACTTCCTTCGAGTTGCTTTCCACAAACTTACAATCTACAAAAGTTTAAATCCAGTGGTTACAAAATTTTATGAATGGAGGATGCCTTTAGGCACATGGATCTTTTTGTTTTATCTGTGTTTTTCCTTCCTCCGTTCATTGTCTCTTTAAAAAAAAAAAAAAAAAAAAAAAACAGTAGGCTGAATGGGGCCCAAAGAGAGAGGGGGAGAAAGAGAGAACAAGCGAGGTGGGCTCCCTTAATCATTATCTTCACAGACAATCACACCGATACTGGCAATTGTACGATATATAGTTTGTTATACAGTACACTATGTTAAATCATATGCAGGGTGCTTCCAGAGTATTTTCCGATGCACTCGCTCAACCAGTTACAGATTGAATTTGGGCAGAATTTTGTTTGGAACATTAATTTTTGTTTATCAAATCTATATTTTATGACTTTTCTTGGACACACACACCCTCTGATTTTACTCCTAGGAACAATTAGCATGATTAATAGTTTTAGTTCAATCATGATAAATTTTACTTGCCTTCCCTTAGTTTGTATCCAATTAGGAGAGCATATGAATAAGTCTACTTCTCAACCCCTTCACCACCATTACGTAATATTAATAATATTCTGGTAACCATTAGACGATTTTCTTTAGTGTGTTTGTAAATAATACGACTCGAAAGGGTAAATACGATCTCAATAATCCCTCTCAGTAACACATGTCCTTAAACTGCATAACATTATCTAACTTTAGCCAGAATCAAAGGTAAAAAGGCCTCATGGTGCTACAGGGGTTAACGGGAGAAAGACAAAGACAAAGAGTTTTACTGGAGAACATAGAGAGTGATTGGAGAACAAATTGATTATTATAGGTAGATTGATGCTATAACATCCATCTAAGCTATCACACTAGTGAATAGTCTTTGACAGGAATATGAAACTTGATTTGTAAACACTTTCTTCATTTATATTGACGCATTGGTAGTTTCGTTACAGCTTATTCAATCAGAAGGGACTAATGAAAGTTAATTTAGCTCATGGATGTAGCAAAGTATTAGTTTGCATTTTTAAGAAGGAAAGATAAACTCCCATGATAAGATTATAATGGTAACCAAATATTTACATAACATGTCTCCTGATTAATTATTTCAACTAGGCAATGCTAAATCATCAAGCACTACAATATTGATATTTTCCATTTGGGTTACTAGTAATTCGGGTCATTATAACCATATATTTTATCATCCCGATATCAATAAATTCCACACTCATGAATCGTTGGTAATTCATTAAATGCGATGCCATGTTTATGTAAATGTCATAGTGTTTAGAATATTGAAACACACCATCGTTCCCATTCTTTCTACAATAATTCTACATATAATAATGGTATGTAAAAATAAGTGTTTTTCGTGTAATTTAGTGACCAAAGTGATAAGTGTAGTGTTAGTGAGAATAACGAGCTGTACGAATCGTATTATGATTGTAGATTAATGTAGATTGTAGATGATGTTATTACTATCGTACTAGAACTTTCAACATCACTATGAAGTATTTGGCTTCATCTGTTATACGCTAGAGAATGCTAAAAAGTTGCCCTTCCTACCAGATCTTATGTTTTATATGTTGTATGGTAAACAGGAAGATTATTTTTGTTTTGCTTGTAAATGACCTTGCTCAGTGAGATCGTGCAATTACGAATATTATTGTTTCATGTATAATAATTCCATATAATGCCCTTCCTGAACAGCAAGACAAATTTAAGTTGACGTAATCCATTCATTCCACTTGGTGGCAAGTGTTATTTTAAACTGTGTTTATCACGTGTCTTGTACTTTTGGAATGCATGTTTTAATGTTCTATAGTAACGCACGGTGGTACGTAATTTCAATGGCTAATACATAGACATATGCGAATTTCCCTATTATATTTTTGCAACGATTTTCAAATTTCATTGTACCAAGAGCCTAAACGTAGTACAACAGTATTACAGGCTGTGTAATGTACTGTTCACGCTATCCAGGTGCGGTTGTGAGAGACATAAACAAATCTAACATTGTACAGTATATCCTGTTAAAATATTATAGGTTGTCAGGCTCTCTTTGGTACACGTTATCCCTTACACATGTATGATAAATATAGTGCTAGTACATGAGTATCTTCACACATAAACACCCATGTGGGATCCGTATTTACTGCCCAGTGAAACTTGCACGCTATATCTGTACCTTTGTACATGCTACTCAATTTAATATACCATGTGTGTGCCTCGATGCATTAAACTCAGATTTGAATTCAGGTTAGCTTCAGCTGAAAGTGTAGAGGTTTAACTCTAAAAGTTAATATTATATCGCATATATTCCTGTCTTTTCAGGTAGTTTTGTCTCGGTATATATTTACTTATCTCTACTTGTGTTATATTCCACTTCACTCATTTTAGGTATTAAGGTTGACCACTGTCTGATCATATGGATACAAACACACAACTTAATATTGTCATTTGGGGCACTTCATCTTGTTTCTAGCACTACATACTAAACTCATTGTCTTCACCACCATTGTCCGTATGAACACCTCTTGCTCTTCAACAAAACACACAATAAACCTTTTCTATTTTCACAATATACTTCGGATCTCATTTTCTATTAACCTGTCAACAAATAATCATATTACCTCTCTTGTTACAGTAAATCAGGTTACCAGAAGATAGGTATATTCAAATATCGCCATGGTTTCTTCGTATCCCATACATATCCATGCCCATTACACCGGTGCGGTACGGTACATCCACATTGCCCACATGTGTGGGGAGGCTTCACACATTATTATGTACTTTTGCGAAGGGGTAATGTCAAAATATATTGGTCTCATTAACGCGTCCCCTCCTATAGTTTCTTCCAGTCTCTGCACTCGACACAATTCTCTCTCTCTCTCTCTCTCTCTCTCTCTCTCTCTCTCTCTCTCTCTCTCTCTCTCTCTCTCTCTCTGTCTCTCTCTCTCTCTCTCTCTCAAGAAACATATCAATAGTTATGTGCTTCAAGCTCAGTGTATACTGTATATCCTCCTATAAGGAATGTATGTGACCTTTCAACCCATTCTGTTTCCATTTCTGTTCAACTCTTTAACCCAAGAGTGAGTTGGTTTGCATAGTTATCCTTGCACTCAAGCAACTACCTTCCTTCTTCCAAACATCTTCAAGGTACTGCTTACAATCTTGTCTTTCATCACACTTTCACATATAAAGAAAGTGCCCTAGTCAGATGGAAAAAATGGCGAATTGCATGAAAAGGAAGGCCCTGAGTTTATTATATACAATATATCTATCTATTTACTCAGGCCCAATCCCCACGGGGTTTTTTTTGGGGGGGAGGGGGGGGGGGGACTTAAGACAGAGCAAGAATAGGGACAACACAACACAGCAGAAAACAATGAACACACAAAAACAAAATAAAAATTCACACACATCTAGGTCATCCATGAGAAGACCCAGAGACCAGGGTCACCAAGGTCCCTCCAGCACTCCCCCGGCCCCCGACCACCCAGAGAGGTTCCGAGCTCGGCAGGCAGACCTGCAGAGGAGCCGAAGCCACAAGCCCGCCCACCAATACAATATATAAATAACAAAAATATCCTTTGCACTCTATGACCACCTCCGTTAAGTTATCCAAGGTATTTTCCTTCCTGGAGATACAATGAGCTCATCGTATTGAGCCCCTATAACCCTATAGCCCCTATAACTGAAAGATAAACTGAGGTACCGGTAATGAAGATAAACTGAGGTACCGGTAATGAAGATAAACTGAGATACCGGTAATGAAGATAAACTGAGGTACCGGTAATGAAGATAAACTGAGGTACCGGTAATGAAGATAAACTAAGGTACCGGTAATGAAGATAAACTGAGGTACCGGTAATGAAGATAAACTGAGGTACCGGTAATGAAGATAAACTGAGGTACCGGTAATGTAGATAAACTGAGATACCGGTAATGAAGATAAACTGAGGTACCGGTAATGAAGATAAACTGAGGTACCGGTAATGAAGATAAACTGAGGTACCGGTAATGAAGATAAACTGAGGTACCGGTAATGAAGATATACTGAGGTACCGGTAATGAAGATAAACTGAGGTACCGGTAATGAAGATAAACTGAGGTACCGGTAATGAAGATAAACTGAGGTACCGGTAATGAAGATAAACTGAGGTACCGGTAATGAAGATAAACTGAGGTACCGGTAATGAAGAAACTGAGGTACCGGTATGAGATAAACTGAGGTACCGGTAATGAAGATAAACTGAGATACCGGTAATGAAGATAAACTGAGGTACCGGTAATGAAGATAAACTGAGGTACCGGTAATGAAGATAAACTGAGGTACCGGTAATGAAGATAAACTGAGGTACCGGTAATGAAGATAAAGATTATTCCGCAAAAAAAGAGGTATGCAGATAAAACTAGAGGGGGAATAATGAACAGAAGAATGACTGAAAATTAAATAAGTCTTCATGCCAACGGAGGAACCAAGAGAAATAACCTGGTAATTACTGTTGCTAAAGAGGAGAAGGGGAGACACGATAAGAAGGTGGAATAATAACAATACAAGTGTTTTTGTTCAGTTTCTGTTCAAGAGAATATAGTGTTTGATGTCAGGTTCTTTGCATCCCAGGGATGGATATTACGCCTCCATTTAGTAAGGTGAGTTTTGGTCCTCGGTACGGTAACCTTAATCTATATTTTATTAATTTCACCACAACACCAAACACCCCCAATGAAATAAATTAAAGTATATAATATATACCCGGTGGATCACATATTATGTGATCCACCGAGATTCAAACCTGGGTTATCACACACAGATTTTTGCCACCTTAACCATCAGGACGGTTAAAGGTTTATGCACACGCCTACGACTTATTATCCATTCTCGAATACTGGATATTAATCTAATCATGTTCATATTCCCAACCGCACTATGGTAGGCCTAATGTTTAAGTGAGAGGAAGGAATATTCATGGGGCACAGATCATATAGACCGGCCTTACTACGAAATATCCCTGAACCTACTGATAATATATATTTTATTAATTTCACCACAACACCAAACACCCTCAATGAAATCAATTAAAGTATATATGTGATCCACCGGGATTCGAACCTGGGTTATCACATACAGATTTTTTCCACCTTAACCAAAATCACAAAGTGTAATTTTGCTCTACTTCCTCAACCTGTAATATTACAAGACTCCGTGGACAATTTGTGACCAACATTCGTCATAACGAAGCCATTCTTCACTTTTAAATACAAAGCTGTACTACATATTTTATTTCTTGAAATATCTCTGAAGTAATGGGTTTTTCACATTACTGTATACAATCTACACGCACAAGGGAACGTATATATTACTATAAACAATCTACACGCACAAGGGAACGTATATATTACTATAAACAATCTACACGCACAAGGGAACGTATATATTACTATAAACAATCTACACGCACAAGGAAACGTATATATTACTATAAACAATCTACACGCACAAGGGAACGTATATATTACTATAAACAATCTACACGCACAAGGGAACGTATATATTACTATAAACAATCTACACGCACAAGGGAACGTATATATTACTATAAACAATCTACACGCACAAGGGAACGTATATATTACTATAAACAATCTACACGCACAAGGGAACGTATATATTACTATAAACAATCTACACACACACGGGAACGTATATATTACTATAAACAATCTACACACACAAGGGAACGTATATATTACTATAAACAATCTACACGCACAAGGGAACGTATATATTACTATAAACAATCTACACACAAGGGAACGTATATATTACTATAAACACACACACAAGGGAACGTATATATTACTATATACAATCTACACGCACAAGGGAACGTATATATTACTATAAACAATCTACACACACAAGGGAACGTATATATTACTATAAACAATCTACACACACAAGGGAACGTATATATTACTATAAACAATCTACACACACAAGGGAACGTATATATTACTATATACAATCTACACGCACAAGGGAACGTATATATTACTATAAACAATCTACACACACAAGGGAACGTATATATTACTATATACAATCTACACGCACAAGGGAACGTATATATTACTATAAACAATCTACACGCACAAGGGAACGTATATATTACTATATACAATCTACACGCACAAGGGAACGTATATATTACTATATACAATCTACACGCACAAGGGAACGTATATACTATAAACAATCTACACGCACAAGGGAACGTATATATTACTATAAACAATCTACACGCACAAGGGAACGTATATATTACTATAAACAATCTACACGCACAAGGGAACGTATATATTACTATAAACAATCTACACGCACAAGGGAACGTATATATTACTATATACAATCTACACGCACAAGGGAACGTATATATTACTATAAACAATCTACACGCACAAGGGAACGTATACATTACTATATACAATCTACACGCACAAGGAAACGTATATATTACTATAAACAATCTACACGCACAAGGGAACGTATATATTACTATAAACAATCTACACGCACAAGGGAACGTATATATTACTATAAACAATCTACACGCACAAGGGAACGTATATATTACTATAAACAATCTACACGCACAAGGGAACGTATATATTACTATAAACAATCTACACGCACAAGGGAACGTATATATTACTATAAACAATCTACACTCACAAGGGAACGTATATTACTATATACAATCTACACGCACAAGGGAACGTATATATTACTATAAACAATCTACACGCACAAGGGAACGTATATATTACTATAAACAATCTACACGCACAAGGGAACGTATATATTACTATAAACAATCTACACGCACAAGGGAACGTATATATTATTCGGTAGTAATCTTCTATATATATCACTTTGTATGTTCTTCAAACGATAATAAATAAAAGATTTAACAAGTAAGGCAATAATTGAACATTAAATGTGTATCTAATGTACCCTCACCCAGCCTACCCTTCGATAGTAGGTTGTTACTTGTGTTTAGTCCCATATGTGCCTCTTTTACTGTGTTGTGCAGTGAGATCTATCTAATGTACCCTCACCCAGCCTACCCTTCGATAGTAGGTTGTTACTTGTGTTTAGTCCCATATGTGCCTCTTTTACTGTGTTGTGCAGTGAGACCTATCTAATGTACCCTCACCCAGCCTACCCTTCGATAGTAGGTTGTTACTTGTGTTTAGTTCCATATGTGCCTCTTTTACTGTGTTGTGCAGTGAGACCTATCTAATGTACCCTCACCCAGCCTACCCTTCGATAGTAGGTTGTTACTTGTGTTTAGTTCCATATGTGCCTCTTTTACTGTGTTGTGCAGTGAGACCTATCTAATGTACCCTCACCCAGCCTACCCTTCGATAGTAGGTTGTTACTTGTGTTTAGTTCCATATGTGCCTCTTTTACTGTGTTGTGCAGTGAGACCTATCTAATGTACCCTCACCCAGCCTACCCTTCGATAGTAGGTTGTTACTTGTGTTTAGTTCCATATGTGCCTCTTTTACTGTGTTGTACCTATCAATCAGTTTAGCTTTCTAATGATCACAAATGACAATTCAAAACGAGGGTGCCGATTTTGTAGCATAGTGTTAATGTTTTCATTTTGTTTCAGGTGCTGATCACGAAGGGCCGGCTGAAATAATGAAGGTAACGTGTGTTTGCTTTGTTGTTGATGGATTGTGTTCTTTGGATATTATATGGGATTTTTTTTTTTTTTTTTTTTACAAAACTTTATACTGTCGTGTGTTGCCAGCTGGTTTGTTATTGTGAACCCTTTCAAGATCCGATACGCATTTGTTTTCTGTTTTGTGGCTCTTATTATACGATATTATATTCAGATTAGGAAGGGTGTATGGAGGTCAGAGGGTTAATTGAGATAGTCTTTGCCCATATAATTCCCACAGATCCTTCGTAAACTGTCTAAAATCGTTTAATGATAGCCAGAATAAACTGTCGAAATGCGTCATGATCCTCAAGGGGTTAAGTTGCGTCCACGTTCTGTATAATTATATGCCCTCAAACCTGTGTTAGTGTCGTCTCTCTGTCTGCCTGCCTGCCTGCCTTTCTCTCTCTCTCTCTCTCTCTCTCTCTCTCTCTCTCTCTCTCTCTCTCTCTCTCTCTCTCTCTCTCTTAATTACAAAGGAATTAAATACTAATCCGTCAAGAACTGCGAATTTGGATAAAGCTCCACCAACACGACCCAAATTCAAAACCGTCAGGGATAACGACCGAGGACCGAGGACAGCCATGAATGTAAATGTAGATCCGACCAGAACCAAAAATTCGATGAAAGAACGATCTGCGAGTTCTAAAACCGCAACTTTAAAGGTTTTCTATGCAAACGCTCGTAGCATACGCAATAAATTTTCAGATTTAGAGGAACTAGTGTTTACAGAAAATTATGATGTGATTGGCATAACAGAATCTTGGCTCAATACACAAGATAGAGACTTTTTAGCAGAGTATTCACTTCCCGGTTATGTAATGTTTGAGAACAGCCGAATAAATAAAAATGGAGGTGGCGTTTTATTTTATATCAAAGAAAGTCTTAACCCGACCCTCGTGTCAAAACCTCAAATTGTGAACGTCGACACATCTTTTGTGCTAATAAAGAATAATAAAGGTACAAAAATAATACTTGCGTTAATATACAGACCTCCAGCTCAATCAGTGCAAACTGACCGAGAAATTTACGAACAAATTGCAGATGTAAGTAACTCACAAGATACCGTAATGTTTGGCGACTTTAATTTACCTGTGACCAAGTGGGGCGATACTCTTACTTCACACTCCGGACATGACTTGTATACGAACTTGCAAGAGAGTTCGCTTTATCAATTTGTTCGAATGCCGACCCGTGGTAATAACGTTCTTGACATTGTACTTGCAACAAAAGAAGAATTGATAGAGAATTTGAATGTTGGTGATGAATTCAGTAACAGCGACCATCGTACGATAACTTTCACTTTAAAGTTTACTAGTAACGAACCAAATAGTAGCATCAAAAAAGTCCCTAATTTCAAGAAAGCAAACTTCCATAAACTTAGAGCTATGTTTAAAGAAACTGACTGGAGCTTTTTAATTAACAATAACGACATAAATACATCTTGGAAGTTATTCGAAACCACTTACCTAAAAGCAGTGCAAGACTGCATACCATCGAAAATACGGCGTCCAGGCCATAATAATAAGCCCAAATGGTGGAATAAAGATATTTCAAACTGCCTGCTTGCTAAAAAATTTGCTAATGATAGATTAAAATCCTCACAAAATGACGAAGAACGGGTGAAATTTGTAGAGCTACGACGCAAAGCCAAAAAGTTAATTAAGCAAAGTAAAAAGACCTTAGAGTTACATATTGCGAATCAAAGTAAAACAAACCCGAAAGAATTCTATAGTTATATCAGAAAGAAAAAAGTAGTTACTTCAACTGTTGGACCGTTAGTCGATGAAAAAGGAGAATACACCAAAGACGAAGTCACAAATGAGTAATGCCCTCAATACCTTCTTTGCATCAGTTTTTACAACAGAAGACCTCAGTGATATCCCTACACCATCGCCGATTCAGATTGATAATTCAGATGTTCTAAGCAATATCACCGTTACAGAGAGAGAAGTATTGAATTGTTTAGATAAACTCAAGGTAAATAAAACGCCAGGACCTGATACAATCTCGCCTAGAGTTCTAAAGGAAGCTAAGAATGAGCTCTCCAAACCACTGACATTACTATTCAATAAATCCTTGCAGTCTGGAACTATGCCTGATCAGTGGAAGCTAGCCAACGTAACACCGATATTCAAAAAAGGCAGCAAATCCCTACCCAGTAACTATCGTCCAATTAGCTTAACCTCAGTTGTATGTAAAATGCTAGAAACGGTCATACGAGACAGACTCGTAAATCACTTAGAGGAAAATAACATACTTAAAGATACTCAACACGGCTTTCTTAAAAAACGTTCCTGTTTAACAAACCTCTTAGACTTCTTCCACGATATCCTCAACCTCTACGATGAGAGTAAAGCTGTAGATATTATATACCTTGATTTTCAAAAGGCCTTTGACAAAGTTCCCCACAAACGTTTACTGCTAAAACTAAAAGCGCATGGAATACAAGACGGTGTGTTGAAATGGATAGAAAATTGGCTCAGCAACAGAAAGCAAAGGGTAGTCATAAACGGTAAGGCATCTAAATGGACCAATGTAAGTAGCGGGGTACCCCAGGGATCGGTACTAGGACCAATTCTCTTTCTAATTTACATCAACGACATAGATGAGGGTCTCACCTGCACAATCTCAAAATTTGCTGACGATACAAAAATTGCAAATAGCGTACTCTCAAAAGAACAAGTTGACGATATGCAACACAATCTAGATAAATTGTCATGTTGGGCCCAAATTTGGCAAATGAGTTTCAATGCGGATAAATGTAAAGTACTACATGTCGGATACCTAAATGAGAAAGCAAACTATTCGATGAATGGCACTCAGCTTAAGAATGTAAACAGAGAAACTGATCTGGGAGTAACAATATCGAGTAACCTAAAACCGAGTCAACAATGTTCAGAAGTTGTTAAGAAGGCAAACAAAATAATTGGCTTTATAGGCAGGTCATTTGAGCATAAATCCAAAGAAGTTATCCTAACCCTTTACAATTCCTTAGTCCGCCCTCTTCTGGAATACTGCGTTCAATCCTGGTGCCCTTATTACCAAAAAGATATAAACAAGCTAGAACGAGTTCAACGTAGAGTTACCAAAATGATACCTAGCCTAAAGAACAAACCATACGAAGAGCGTCTTAGAGAATTAAATCTATTTCCTTTAACCCAGCGCAGATTAAGAGGCGACTTAATTCAAGTGTTCAAAATCATCAAAGGCATCGACAATATGAACTGTAGTAAGTACTTCACTATCGACCAATCTAATTACACGCGGGGAAACGGTTGCAAAATTATTGGTAAATCTTTTAACTTGCACGAATCTAAGAATTTCTTCTTCAATCGGGTTGTCAACTTGTGGAATGGGCTTCCCCGAGACGTTATAGACTGCAGCACCGTTGATTCATTTAAATTCCGCCTAGACAAATATCTCGCATCAAACCCGCGACTGACTGCGTTTGTAAATGAATAACTTTATCCTCCCCTCAGTTACTAACCCATATGTCCCCTACTAACTTCCTAGTCCTGCCACGTTAGTGGCAGGGCAGTAGTTCCCTTTCCAATGTTCCCTTACCCACTCTAAACCACTGTTTGGACACTTGATCCTCAGTGTTTTGGTGGACAAGCAACCTAGAAGGGTCACTAGACCTGTTGTTGCTTGATTTCCTTTGTACTCCTTTGTACTCTCTCTCTCTCTCTCTCTCTCTCTCTCTCTTTATGTCTGCCAGTCACGCTCAGGACAGAACAATAATGATAGACCCTCAAAGGAAGGTCGTAATACTTTGTCGTGCCAATAAATACTGGTTGTGATCTCTAAGCTACGTTTATAATACTGGTTGTGATCTCTAAGCTACGTTTATAACACTTTTACTGGAAAATCGTGTCCTTTTACTTACATGTTTTAAGAGGACAGTGGCTATCTTTTTGGTCTTAATATATATAGGCCTAATCATTTATTTTTTCTGGACCCCCTTCTCACTCATGTTTAACTCAAATATTTTTGAGATTTTAAGACGTTCTTTCAGTTTGCTTGGCGATTTTTAGACCTTTTACCCCATATATTTGTCAATATTTAGACCTTTTTTGCCATTTAGGTTTCTTTTTTTTCCTGGCGAGTGATAGCGAGCCTGTAACTTTAGGAGTACTTCGGCCGAAAAATGTTTCTACCGAAAAATGTATAAATTTATTTTGCAAAGGGGTGTTTTTATAAGCTTAATGAAAGTCTAGGGAGCAAACTAGAAAATATATAAATAGTAATGAAAAAGGCCAATAACAATCTAAGAGCCCCCCTTAACGTGTGTGTGGCAGGTGACAGCGACTTGTTTAAATACTTTAGAAAATGACAAATTCTGCAGACATGTTCTGCCCACCATTCTTCACAATAAAAACTTAATTATAAAGTAATCCATTATGCAACAAATGGTACAATTAATTGATTTTCAACTCCACCGATGATTGTTATATTATTACTGTTAATTAAGATTCTATTTCTATTATACATTGTTGCCAGTCAGCAGAACTAATGTTTATGAAATACATTGTTGCCAGTCAGCAGAACTAATGTTTATGAAATTAAATTATTTATTTGGTCAGATTCCTAAATGTTATAATAGTCCTGGACATAATTAGCATTTATATAGTACATAGCCCTAACCTTGATACAAAAATATTGGATCAAAACACCATGAATTCTCCCCACCAATACAATCATTTTTCCGGATACAAAAGCCCCCCAGGGTGTATTGTAACTAACCCCTCAGCGATCAAATAGAAATATACGACTGACAGTGTATTTTGCCTAGTTATATATTATAGTATTTTATATTTTGATTCAGGTGGTGATACACGGGATCTACGCAGTTATATTTCACATACTGTATATGTTTATTACAAAACGATGAGGTGCTCTCTCTCTCTCTCTCTCTCTCTCTCTCTCTCTCTCTCTCTCTCTCTCTCTCTCTCTCTCTCTCTCTCTCTCTCTCTCTCTCATTTATAACTGTATCTATAAATATTTTTGTAATTGTAATACTTCAATGGTGATGTATTTTATCGATAGTAATTTGGGTTTTTTACAGTATGTTTGTGCTGTTGAAGATATATATGATGAATTACTAATGTGAATATATACATTACTAATGTGAATATATACATATATATTCATTTACCGAACATAATACTTGTCTGTCGTTCTTGTTGTGTCTGAAAATTCTATACTGCATATAAATGTAATATTTTTGTGACATGACCCAGACAGGGCTCGAACCCAGGCCAATAGTGCAGCACTCCAACACCTTAACCACTAGACCACCGAGGAGCTTAAAGGTAATGGTTTAATTAGGAATAAGTTCCAATACAATATAATATTAATTATCTAAATTATTAAATCAGTTCATGTGTCTGTCTGTTTGTCTGTCTGTCTGTGCATTCTTAATAGGCGGCCGCAGTTTTGGACCTGGGGAGCTGAAACTTTGCATGTGGGTGTCAATTGGTCTGGGTCAGGTCATAGAGGGGTGAGGCCACGATCGGAGGTCGTTTCGAGGCAGAAATTGAAAAAAAAAATGAAAAAAAAAATGAAAAAAAAAAATTGCCGTTTGGGGCAGAAGGAGGCCTCCGATCGAAAAGGTGTATGGAACGAAAGTTGTTCGCAGCCCCCCAAAATGGGGGTACGGATGAGGTCAGATCCAAAATCGGAGGTCATTTAGCGGCCGAAATCGAGGTCGCCGTTTAATGAGGCACAGGGAGGTCGAGGCCGGTGATTATGGTAGTAGTAGTAATGTGATGATTGGCGGCCGCAGTTTTGGACCTGGGGAGCTGAAACTTTGCATGTGGGTGTCAATTGACCTGGGTCAGGTCATAGAGGGGGCGAGGCCATGATCGGAGGTCGTTTCGAGGCCGAAATTGAAAAACAAATGAAAAAATGAAAACAAATTGCCGTTCGGGGCAGAAGGAGGCCTCCGATCGAAAAGGTGTATGGAACGAAAGTTGTTCTCAGCCCCTCAAAATGGGGGTACGGATGAGGTCAGATCCAAAATCGGAGGTCATATAGCGGCCGAAATCGAGGTCGCCGTTTAATGAGGCAGAGGGAGGTCGAGGCCGGTGATTATGGTAGTAGTAGTATTGTGATGATTGTGGTAGTAGTGATTGATGATGGTAATTATGGTAGTAGTAGTGGTGGTAGTAGTGATGGTGATTGTGGTGGTACAGTATTATTACCCGGGCAACGCCGGGTACCCCTGCTAGTAATAATAATAATAATAATAATAATCTATATCTATATTATTAAATCAGTTCGTGTGTCTGTCTGTCTGTGTGTGCTTAATAGGCGGCCGCAGTTTTGGACCTGGGGAGCTGAAACTTTGTATGTGGGTGTCAATTGACCTGGGTCAGGTCCTAGAGCGGGCGAGGCCACGATCGGAGGTCGTTTCGAGGCCGATATTGAACAAAAAAAACATGAAAAAATGGCAGTTTGGGGCAGAAGGAGGCCTCCGATCGAAAAGGTGTATGGAACGAAACGTGTTCGCAGCCCCCCAAAATGGGGGTACGGATGAGGTCAGATCCAAAATCGGAGGTCATTTAGCGGCCGAAATCGAGGTCGCAGTTAAATGAGGCACAGGGAGGTCCAGGCCGGTGATTATGGTAGTTGTAGTATTGTGATGATTGTGGTAGTAGTGATTGATGATGGTGATTATGGTAGTAGAATTTAAACCCGGGCAACGCCGGCTACCCCTGCTAGTTATAATTAAATTATTACCTTACAACTCTCTTTCGACATGCACAAGTTAATTTTGTTCTGATAGTCACAGCAAACCTTTATCCATTACTATTGTGTTCAGGCCTCCAACTATGGCCGTAATATAGTGGAGACAAATGCAGTTGCGTCGGAGTATTATTTTTGAAATATCTTTATGCTGTTGTACAAAGCTTCTATGACAAATTATGTTCAATATTCTCTATAATAAATTCAGTCGATCAGCATATGGCTTATAATCGGTTCATTTATATGACTTTGTGTTACCACTTTAAATCACATTTTAAATATATCCGTAATATGACAAACGTTTAAGCTATTCTTTAATCATTAAACTATTAAGCAGACCCAAGATTAATTCAAGTCTCCAATCAACAGGTTTCAGTCAGAACAGTATATAAGCTCCCCCCCCCCCCCCCCGCCCCAACCTCCCATTTTATTAATATGTTTGTATTTTATGTGAATGCAAACCTCTTCACTTTGTACAAGGTTACGTTCAGCAATCTGAAACACGCCCTCCCACACGCGCACAATCAGGCAATTGTATTTTCTAGGAATCTCCATATCATTAAACTCTGGTATTTATTTCGATAAAATATTCATCAAGCCACTAAAGAACGCACTGTTCAATACTGATAATTTTCTAATGACGGGTTTAATGCATATACATATACGGTTGTTAGAGTATAATGAAGAACGAGCTCGCAGTTGTCTGCCTATAATGAACTTGGATAATAATTATGTTGTACAGTATTTAAATAACGTGTGTGTGTATGTGTGTGTGTGTGTGTACTTAATTGATTTGTCCTCAATTGCAGCTTTATAACTCTACTGACCTATATCTATTTATTTAGTTTTTCCTTCGGTTAACCCGGGAACTGCCGGGAGACTCTTTAAGAGTTCCCCCGGCGGACTGCGGGAAGACTCTTAAGAGTCAGAGAAAAAAAAAATCAACTTTTGACATAAAAAAAAAAAAAAAAAAAAAATTGGCCCTAGTGCCATGCAAAATCTCAGTCCTCTACCTCCCCTCCTTCCCCATTTTCCTCCTCTCCTTCAGTTTTCACCTATTTTCCCTGTTATTCCCTTATTCTGAGGTATATTTTCGTGCTAACATTAGCGAGTTGCAAGCAGGGCGTTGTCATCACTGATGGCAAGCGAGTGCAAGAGAGAGAGAGAGAGTATCGATCGACTGTGTCTCAGTGGCCTTGGGGGAAATTGGCGGGAAAGCAGCTTGCCTCACCCATACATTATACAACTCGCGGGCTATATCTCCGATTTTGACCATCCAAACGCTGTTTTCACTCGTTTTATTGTTGTTTCAGGTTAATACCTTTATAATCAACCCATAATAGGCGCGTATGGATAAGTATTAATGCTATTAATGGTACAATGAATATTTTAGTGACGGAAACACCTCAAATACATGCGCACAGGGAGAGGTGTCTAATTACCCCCATGCGCACTTGTTAGGTTAAATATATATATATATATTTTTTTTTATATACCGGTATATAATGCACGCAAGCAGTGGTAGCTGTGATTTTAGTTTTCGGCATACATTTATGCTTGAGTCACACTTTCACATTGACGGCGAAAATTACTCTTCTTATTGCAGATGCGGATTTTCTAAGTCATGTGCTAATTGGCTTGAAATTAAGAACATAATATTTCCCCTCTATATTCTCTCTAGCTTCCTTTCCCTAGACAACTTAAAATTTTTGCTCATAACTGATAGTCATATCACACAGATCTCAACGCAGTAAAAGACTTGGCATGTTTATACGAAATATATTCTTACGAATTTTGCTTAGCTAAGCTGAATTTGAGCAAATTCTCAGCACGTGGATGAGCCATTTCAAGGTTGGAGAGAGAGGGAGAGGGAGAGAGAGAGAGAGAGAGCGAGGGCGAGGGTGGGAGAAAGATTAGTCTACAATGTGTGTCAATAAGAGATTAATGGATGGTTAGATAGAGTGACAAGGGACCACTAAGGTGTAAAGAAGATGAATGGTGGAGGGGAAGGACTGAAACCAATCGTGCGGGAAAGGAAGGAAATCTCGGAAAAGGTAGGAGTGAATGAACACGTGAGAGGAGGGATGAGAGTGAAAGAAAACGTGAGAGGAGGGATGGGAGTGAAAGAAAACGTGAGAAGAGGGATGGGAGTGAAAGAAAACGTGAGAAGAGGGATAGGAGTGAAAGAAAACGTGAGAGGAGGGATAGCAATGAAAAAAAAATGTGAGGAGAAATGTGAGTGAAAGAAAATGTGAGAGGAGGGATAGGAGTGAAAGAAAACGTGAGCGGAGGGATGGGAATGAAAGAAAACGTGAGAGGAGGGATATCCCGGGAATGAAAGAAAACGTGAGAGGAGAAATGTGAGTGGAAGAAAACGTGAGAGGAGGGATGGGAATGAAAGAAAACGTGAGAGGAGGGATGGGAATGAAAGAAAACGTGAGAGGAGAAATGTGAGTGGAAGAAAACGTGAGAGGAGGGGTTAAAATGAAAGAAAACGTGAGAGGAGGGATAGAAATGAAAGAAAACGTGAGAGGAGGGATAGAAATGAAAGAAAACGAGAGAGGAGGGATGGGAGTGAAAGAACATGTGAGAGGAGGGATGGAATGAAAGAAAACGTTAGAATGAAAGGAAAGTTAGGGGAAGTTAAAGTAAACATGAAAGGAGTAAAGGGAGTGAAAGCAAACGTAAGAGGAGAGAAGGTAGTGAAAGGAACATCTGAGTATACTAACACTGAAATAATATCTACTAATGCAAACAGGTCATTTGGAACAGCTGTATGTTTGAGCTATAATGAAGTTAAACACATATTTTGTGCAGCTAGTTAGAACATATTCAGCTAATTGGTTTACTTGTATCTTGATTACCGAGACTTCAGTAGTGGGATATTGGGCGATTGGCTAATCAACTAATAGAGTAGTTCAGTATATGGATCAGCTCTTACAAAGTGCGAAGTTATGCTTTTGTAGTAAAACAGAGGATCACAATAATAGTATTAATATTTCCTTACGATCACAACATTCCCAGAGACAATTTGTGGAACTGACTGCTTCGATACAAAAGAAAACCCTGATTTAATACAAAATAAAACAAATGTCGTCACACATATTGTTATTCCTGAGCCAAGCAGTCGTTCCTCACCACCTCCAACCATACAAGCTTTACAGGTGAGGAGAATCAAACTCGCATTAACTAAATTCCTAGTTCAGCACTTTAAGTGTAAGTTATTTATGGAATACTCTCTCTCTCTCTCGTATCAGTTGGAGAAAATAGTCAGAGTAAATATTTATTTATAAACAACAGCTATTTCGGTTTGAGAAAGTTAATACCGGTAGTGCAAGCCATGTAAAGGGAATACCATTGCCAGAAAAGATAAATCGGGAAAGGTCGAGATTGAGTCAGAGCGGTAGGAAGTGATATGTGAAGTAAAAGTGTGAAGCGAGGGGAGGGACGAAGAACAAGTCTGAAGGGTTCTGGTGGCTGAGGGAATAAAAGGAAATATAGTAAGAACAACCATTGTAAGAATACTATGGATCACTGACTAACGCGCATATGCTCCATAGAAAACGGGTCATCCTTTCGCTACCTGTCACATTATTGAGTTACCCTAATATTTCTTTCATTTAAAACTCAAATTTTGAATAAAAAACCATTGGAATTTCGGCCATTGTTTTCTATAATCATCGTTTGTGAAAATCACCAATATTTTCCAGCAGCCAGACTGTCACAATGCATGTCAATAGTGTGTAAGTCCGACGTCATTCAAGCCCGTGGTAGACTCATCCCTGTGTATGTGTAGGTTAAATCTACCTAGGTTAACATAGCCTCATTTAACTAGTCTGAAAAATGTAATCTGACTATTTACTTATTTTAATCTGATATAGCCCAACATTTCAGGTTGTATTATCAAAAATACCTGAAATAAAAAATATGTTATTGTTTTTGGATATGAAAATCCAAATAGTAGACCCAAAATTGTGAGGTGCTGACAAGTTTGTTGTTAATGGTTGAGCTGTCAGAGGAAAGGGGTTGAGAGAGAGAGAGAGAGAGAAAGAGAGAGAGAGAGGTAATTGTATATGAATAAATAATAGATTATGCATTGCCTTTCACTTTCCAATCCTGAAAAATCGCAACATAATATATCGTTCCTCTAAACTTTGCTCAAACCACAGCTTGAACTAGTGAGAATAATGATTTTTTTTAATTCAACATCAACCCCTATTAATTGCTCCCGTCTTTTTCATAATATTAGTAATGATTTTGGGTGTGAAATGATGTGCCGCTAAACTTTATACTGTTTCCCGTGTAAATATGTGATGTGATAGATGATAGTTTTGTCTCCTCATTTGTCTGGAAGGTAGGGGGTTAAGCGAGGGAGGGGGATTGGGGAAGTGGGTGAGTGCTGCCATTCACGACCCCAGCGGAATAGAATATGTGCTGCAAACTGTACATGTGTAATATTACAATTGTATACTGTATATTACAACTGATAGGTTACTGCCTATTTTCCTTTGCCATTCAGCTGTACCTGCCATTGCGAGCTTCCATTTGCCCCGTGCATGTTTGCCGGTGCTCTTACCTGCCTCCATTTATCCATACCCGAAATCCTCGGCCTATGTATTTATTCCTCCACCTCCTCCTGTCGGCCTCTGCTTCCCCTGTCTTCCTCCAACACCCCTTGTCTTCCTCCACCTCCTCCTGTCTGCCTCTGCTTCCCCTGTCGTCCTACACCACTCCTTACCTTTCTCCACCTCCTCCTTTCTGCCTCTGCTTCCCCTGTCTTCCTCCACCACCTCCTGTCTGCCTCTGCTTCCCCTGTCTTTCTCCACCACTCCTTGCCTTCCTCCACATCCTGTCTGCCTCTGCTTCTCCTGTCTGCCTCTGCTTCCCATGTCTTTCTCCACCACTCCTTGCCTTCCTCCACCTCCTCCTGTCTGCCTCGGCTTCCACTGTCTTCCTCCACCACTCCTTGCCTTCCTCCACATCCTGTCTTCCTGTGCTTCCCCTGTCTTCCTCCACCACCCCTTGCCTTCCTCCACCTCTTCCTGTCTGCCTCTGCTTCCTCTGTCTTCCTTCATCACTCCTTGCCTTCCTCTACCTCCTCCTGTCTGCCTCTGCCTCCCCTGTCTTCCTCCACCACCACTCCTTGCCTTCCTCCACCTCTTCCTGTCTGCCTCTGCTTCCCCTGTCTTCCTTCATCACTCCTTGCCTTCCTCTACCTCCTCCTGTCTGCCTCTGCTTCTCCTGTCTTCCTCCAGCACTCCTTGTCTTTCTCCCCCACTTCCTCCACCTCCCCCATTAATAATGTCCCTGCAGTTTGAATACAAGTTTAGTGTTGGCCAGTATGCGCAAAAAATATCGAGGTAACATTCCATTGCAAGGCGCCTTTAACACCCTGTAATAAATAATATAGCCAATATGTAACGAAAATGGCGTGATCTTTGTGGAAGAGTAATATAGTAAGCTTTTTACGGCACACTAGTACAACGAAGAAGGGGCATGTAGCTTAGTCTTCAATTAAAATGGATTTGAAACAGAGAAGCTAAACTACAAGCATGAGGTATAATTACAACTACTCTTATTGTTATTATTTTGCTTTTTATTTGAATATATCAATATACCCCTTTAGTAATTTTATATAAGAAACTGTATATAATTTTCAAGGTTTGAATATCGTTGGGTCGAGATGTTTAAGACATGTTACTGTCAGTTGGAGGGTGTAATTGGATGTTGTTGAAACACTCAAGGTCTGTAGGGATATATTTTGAGGGCATAATAGTGGAACAAGAGGGTAATGTACTTTGCTAGGTTACTGCTAATGTGTGTGTGTGTGTGTGTGTGTGTGTGTTAGATGATATCTCGAAGGTACAGTATGTATTTCCTGTACGGTGTTCGGCAAGTATGCATATGCTATTGTTATGGTGTGAAATATCCGCGATTGCATACAGTATAAAACTGTGTTCATAGCGTAGAAGAGCTGCGGGTGTCCATTTATGGTAATTAGAGATATATGGGCCGAAAACTAAATTTAGAACAAACGAAAAGAGATGCTGCAGAACATTTTGGAAGTCAAATGAACACTCGAACTGAAAAATCAAAAAAAAAAAAATTTGGCCTTCACTTATCATTATATCAATGTAATTAAAACGCTGCAGCTCGTAGTTCTTTGATGTTGATTGACAAAATACCCAGCATGAAATGATCTTCCAATTATCAGATTCATCGTTGTCGTATTTTTATCGAATGTTTTATTTGATCACATATTACTGTTATTGACAATATATTTCACATAACACCTTCACTTACCATAATTGTACTTTAATATATTTGCATTTAACAGTATATAATCATGCGACCACATTACTGTAGGGTTGTTCTGCTCAGTCACGAAATTATCAATATTTATTATGATCATACAATTATGCATACATTATATCCATATACTGTATATTGTAAAACACACACACATGCTTGGGTAGTGTAGGTCTATGTGGATGTGGAGGGTTTACACGATTGTCTTAATCTACCTTTCCTTTCTTCCTGGGTGTCTCCCTGCCTGTCTCTATCTCTCCCTGCCTGTCTCTATTTCTCCCTGCCTGTCTCTACCTTTCCCTGTCTGTTTCTACCTCTCCCTGTCTGTCTCAACCTCTCTCTCCCTGTATGTCTCTACCTCTCCCTGTCTGTCTCTACCTCTCCGTCTGTCTCTACCTCTCCCTGTATGTCTCTACCTCTCCCTGTCTGTCTCTACCTCTCCCTCTCTGTCTCTACCTCTCCCGGTCTGTCTCTACCTCTTCCGGTCTGTCTCTACCTCTCCCGGTCTGTCTCTACCTCTCCCTGTATGTCTCTACCTCTCCCTGTCTGTCTCTACCTCTCCCTGTCTGTCTCTACCTTTCCCTGTCTGTCTCTACCTCTCCCTGTCTGTCTCTACCTCTCCCTGTCTGTCACTACCTACGGTTATTTTTGTTTTCGGTTAGTCTAGGCTATCACCGCTGGTGGCCTATTTCTGCGTACCGGTATTTCATAATTTTTGTTTTCAGTTATTTTTGTTTTCGGTTAGTCTAGGCTATCATCCCTGGTGGCCTATTTCTGCGTACTTCAATTTTTAAATTTTCAGTTAGGCTATCACCGCAGGTGGCCTATTTCTGCTTACCGGTATTTCATAATTTTTGTTTCCGGTTAGAATAGGCTATAACCCCTGGTGGCCTATTTCTGTTTAAATAAACATAAAATTGTTTTCGGTTCGGCTACCACTGCATATTCAAATTTAATTTAGTTTTGTTTTAATTTTCGGTTAGGCTATCACCGCTGATAACCTATTTGTGTGTATTTCAACATTTTTGTTTTCGGTTAGGCCTCTTTAAGTAAGTGAAGCGACCTGAAGGGAGTGAAGTGTTTTTAAAGTGAGTTTAGTGTTTATAAAGTGAGTTAAGTGTTTTTAAGTGAGTGAAGTGATCTGAAGAAAGTGATCGTCACCATGCCTCGTGCCTGTACGAACTGCGCCGGTAGGTTTGGTGCTTCCATGTTTGCTCCTGTCGATCCACAAGTCTGCCGACTCTGCCAGCAACGAGAGCATTTGACAGCAAAATTGGATGAAGCCCACAACAAGATCAACGCCCTCACCAGGAAGCTGGAATCACTCCAAGAGTTTGTAACACTCAACGTTGGAGTATCACTAACTCCAATTGTTTCAACTCCAGCATCCACCACCGCCCCAACGTCATCTGCCAACAATCCAACACCTGCAGTAGACACTGCAGCAGATGCTTCTGACGAACCTGAGCCGACATCAAACCAGGACAGCCGCCCTGTTCACCTTAGTCTCTCCCCCACTCCTCGTGCAAGAAGCCTGCTAGCACGAACAGTACCAACCCCTCGCCCCCGTTCTAACCACTCCTCTCCCCGACCTGTACGTAGAGTCCCGCCACCACAGGTTTCCGGATTTACACCAGTGAGGAACGGTGCACGGCCAACGCAGAAAAGGTCTCATCTACCAGTCACAATGTCAAACATATTTGAGATATTGGTAGAGATGGAAGACGAACCAGAGGAGACCAGGCTTGTTGGGGATTCCATCCTACGAGGACAGGTCGAAGAGTTCTGCGACAGAGTCCCAAATCAACGAAAAAGATTTTGCATCCCAGGAGCTGGACTGGACGACATTGTGGAAGCCTTCGAAGATACCACAAAGGATGCAAATGAAAATACCCTTTTTGTCATCCATGCTGGTGCAAATGACGTCATGCGCACCAGATCCGAAGAGTTGATGGAGAAATATCGCAAGATGATCCAGCACTACAAAAACAAGTCAAGGAATATCATCATCTCAGGCATTCTCCCCAAGATCGACGCACCTGACAAATTCTACGACAAGGCCTTCAGCACAAATAGCCGACTAAAATATTTGTGTCTGAGGGAAGAAGTTGAATTCATCAACCTCTGGGACAACTTCTACAACCAGCCTACTCTGTTCCGCAAGGATGGCACTCATCTAAACCCTGTGGGTTCAGCACGCATGGGTCGTCTCCTACACGAAGCAGTCCGCAGCCATGGATCAAAAAACGCCATCCGAGAAGAAGCAGCAGTGACATAAATCATCCAACGCCAAGAAAAAAACAGAGGCAACCGAGGACCACCAGCGATAAGGACCGAAGACAGCGAGGACCGAGGACAGCCATGAACATAAATGTAGATCCGACAAGAACCAAAAATATTATTAACCCTTAATTAGCGGCGAGCAACATAAGTCGAGTTAAATAAAGCTGGACTATGTGGCGGCGCTCGACATAGGTCGAGTGGCAATTTCAGCACGTAATGTGGCTGAGAGAGAGAGACAAGTGGTGGCAGGAGACTAGCGAGCGTATGACTGCTCCAGACCACCGCGGCGAACCTACTGACACAAATCTCAGCTCCCTCCTCCCTCTCTCACTCGCTACATACTCAATTATGTACCGAAACTACCAAATTACCTGCTTTTTGCACTCGCGTTGCACGGTTATTGCAAGAAAACTATCCATCATACAAGGATCGTTATGGTGTCATTCGAAAGCTCTGTTTATGCCCTTTCAGGGATAGGTACTTGTTTTACGTTCTGGGTCTTATTTAGGCATGAAAATGATCACGTAAACAGCCCTATTTTGGCTAAAAACACCCCGCTGTGCGGTACATATAAATAAACCGCATAGGCCGCTCGTAAGGTGTTAAAGAGCGTTCCGTGAGTTCTAAAATAACAAATTTAAAGGTGTTCTATGCAAACGCTCGTAGCATACGCAATTAATTTTCAGATTTAGAGGAGCTAGTGTTTACAGAAAATTATGATGTGATTGGCATAACAGAATCTTGGCTCAATACAGAAGATAGAGACTTTTTAGCAGAGTATTCACTTCCCGGTTATGTAATGTTTGAGAAAAGCCGAATAAATCGAAATGGAGGTGGCGTTTTACTTTATATCAAAGAAAGTCTTAACCCTACCCTCTTGTCAAAACCTCAAATTGTGAACGTCGACGCATCTTTTGTGCTAATAAAGAATAATAAAGGTACAAAATAATACTTGCATTAATATACAGACCTCCAGCTCAATCAGTGCAAACTGACCGAGAAATTTACGAACAAATTGCAGATGTAAGTAACTCAAGATACCGTAATTTTTGGCGACTTTAATTTACCTGTGACCAAGTGGGGCGATACTCTTACTTCACACTCCGGACATGACTTGTATACGAACTTGCAAGAGAGTTCGCTTTATCAATTTGTTCGAACGCCAACCCGTGGTAATAACGTTCTTGACATTGTACTTGCAACAAAAGAAGAATTAATAGAGAATTTGAATGTTGGTGATGAATTCAGTAACAGCGACCATCGTACGATAACTTTCACTTTAAAGTTTACTAGTAACGAACCAAATAGTAGCATAAAAAAAGTCACTAATTTCAAGAAAGCAAACTTCCATAAACTTAGAGCTATGTTTAAAGAAACTGACTGGAGCTTTTTAATTCACAATAACGACATAAATACATCTTGGAAGTTATTCGAAGCCACTTATCTAAAAGCAGTGCAAGACTGCATACCATCGAAAATACGGCGTCCAGGCCATAATAATAAGCCCAAATGGTGGAATAAAGATATTTCAAACTGCCTGCTTGCTAAAATATTTGCTAATGATAGATTAAAATCCTCACAAAATGACGAAGAACGGCTAAAATTTGTAGAGCTACGACGCAAAGCCAAAAAGTTAATTAAGCAAAGTAAAAAGACCTTAGAGTTACATATTGCGAATCAAAGTAAAACAAACCCGAAAGAATTCTATAGTTATATCAGAAAGAAAAAAGTAGTTACTTCAACTGTTGGACCGTTAGTCGATGAAAATGGAGAATACACCAAAGACGAAGTACAAATGAGTAATGCCCTCAATACCTTCTTTGCATCAGTTTTTACAACAGAAGACCTCAGTGATATCCCTACACCATCGCCGATTCAGATTGATAATTCAGATGTTCTAAGCAATATCACCGTTACAGAGAGAGAAGTATTGAATTGTTTAGATAAACTCAAGGTAAATAAAACGCCTGGACCTGATACAATCTCGCCTAGAGTTCTAAAGGAAGCTAAGGATGAGCTCTCCAAACCACTGACATTACTATTCAATAAATCCTTGCAGTCTGGAACTATGCCCGATCAGTGGAAACTAGCCAACGTAACACCGATATTCAAAAAAGGCAGCAAATCCCTACCCAGTAACTATCGTCCAATTAGCTTAACCTCAGTTGTATGTAAAATGCTAGAAACGGTCATACGAGACAGACTCGTAAATCACTTAGAGGAAAATAACATACTTAAAGATACTCAACACGGCTTTCGTAAAAAACGTTCCTGTTTAACAAACCTCTTAGACTTCTTCCACGATATCCTCAACCTCTACGATGAGAGTAAAGCTGTAGATATTATATACCTTGATTTTCAAAAGGCCTTTGACAAAGTTCCCCACAAACGTTTACTGCTAAAACTAAAAGCGCATGGAATACAAGACGGTGTGTTGAAATGGATAGAAAATTGGCTCAGCGACAGAAAGCAAAGGGTAGTCATAAACGGTAAGGCATCTAAATGGACCAATGTAAGTAGCGGGGTACCCCAGGGATCGGTACTAGGACCAATTCTCTTTCTAATTTACATCAACGACATAGATGAGGGTCTCACCTGTACAATCTCAAAATTTGCTGACGATACAAAAATTGCAAATAGCGTACTCTCAAAAGAACAAGTTGACGATATGCAACACAATCTAGATAAATTGTCATGTTGGGCCCAAATTTGGCAAATGAGTTTCAATGCGGATAAATGTAAAGTACTACATATCGGATACCTAAATGAGAAAGCAAACTATTCGATGAATGGCACTCAGCTTAAGAATGTAAACAGAGAAACCGATCTGGGAGTAACAATATCGAGTAACCTAAAACCGAGTCAACAATGTTCAGAAGTTGTTAAGAAGGCAAACAAAATAATTGGCTTTATAGGCAGGTCATTTGAGCATAAATCCAAAGAAGTTATCCTAACCCTTTACAATTCCTTAGTCCGCCCTCTTCTGGAATACTGCGTTCAATCCTGGTGCCTTATTACCAAAAAGATATAAACAAGCTAGAACGAGTTCAACGTAGAGTTACCAAAATGATACCTAGCCTAAAGAACAAACCATACGAAGAGCGTCTTAGAGAATTAAATCTATTTCCTTTAACCCAGCGCAGATTAAGAGGTGACTTAATTCAAGTGTTCAAAATCATCAAAGGCATCGACAATATGAACTGTAGTAAGTACTTCACTATCGACCAATCTAATTACACGCGGGGAAACGGTTGCAAAATTATTGGTAAATCTTTTAACTCACACGAATCTAAGAATTTCTTCTTCAATCGAGTTGTCAACTTGTGGAATGGGCTTCCCCGAAACGTTATAGACTGCATCACCGTTGATTCATTTAAACTCCGCCTAGACAAATATCTCGCATCAAACCCGCAACTGACTGCGTTTGTAAATGAATAACTTTATTTTATCCCCCCCTCAGTTACTAACCCATCTGTCCCCTACTAACTTCCTAATCCTGCCACGGACATTAGTTCCAGGGCAGTAATTCCCTTTCCAATGTTCCCTTACCCACTCTAAACCACTGTTTGGACACTTGATCCTCAGTGTTTTGGAGACAAGCAACCTAGAAGGGTCACTAGATCTGTTGTTGCTTGATTTCCTTTGTACTCCTTTGTACTCCTTTGTACCTCTCCCTGTCTGTCACTACCTCTCCCTGTCTGTCTCTACCTCTCCCTATCTGTCTCTACCTCTCCCTACCTGTCTCTACCTCTGCCTACCTGTCTCTACCTCTCCCTACCTGTCTCTACCTCTCCCTGTCTGTCTCTACCTCTCCCTGCCTGTCTCCACCTCTCCCTGTCTGTCTCTACCTCTCCCTGCCTGTCTCTACCTCTCCCTGTCTGTCTGTCTCTACCTCTCCCTGTCTGTTTCTACCTCTCCCTGTCTGTCTCTACCTCACCCTGTCTGTCTCTACCTCTCCCTGGCTGTATCTACCTTTCCCTGTCTGTGTCTACCTCTCCCTGTCTGTGTCTACCTCTACTTCTCCCTGTCTGTCTCTCCCTCTCCCTGTCTGTCTCTCACTCTCCCTGCCTGTCTCTACCTCTCCCTGTCTGTCTCTACCTCTCCCTGTCTGTCTCTACCTCTCCCTGTCTATCTCTACCTCACCCTGTCTGTCTCTACCTCTCCTTGCCTCTCTCTACCTCTCCCTGTCTGTCTCTACCTCTCCCTGCCTATCTCTACCTCTCCCTGCCTCTCTCTACCTCTCCCTTCCTGTCCCTACCTCTCCCTACCTTCCTCTACCTCTCCCTACCGTCCTCTACCTCCTCCTACCGTCCTATAACCTATCCCGGCCTACTTATACCTCTCCCTACCTTCCTCCACCTCTCCCTACCGTCCTATAACCTCTCCCTTCATCCATCTACCTCCCCCAGCATCCCTCTACCTCCGTCTACCTCTCTCTACCTCCCTCCACCTCACCAAGCATCCCTATACCTCTCCCAACCTAACCCTACCTCTCCCAACCTACCTCTACTTCTCCCATCTTTAGTTGGCCTCTCTTTTCCTAAAGTATCTCTGACCTTTTTTCAGCCTTTCTCTGCTTCACGAACCTTGAAATTGGTCCTCCTTCTGTTAACGACCAGGAACATTTTTAAATGAGAGAGAGAGATTCCAATGGTGCAATGTAATTATTAGTTTTATTGTTGCTTAACACTTTCGCTGTGGGTGATGTTCTGGAATATTTTGGCAAGTTGCAGCTATTTCCAGGCTTTAAAAGCCTGTAAAAAACGTAGAAATCGAGTGTCAGTGGGCGGGAGCGTGAGGGGCCCACCTCCGACCCTAAGAGCAGCGAGCGGCTCACTGAGGTAGACTGTGTCTCGCGCGGGTCTCTCACTGCCTCTCACAACAGTGTTGCCGAGCGAGCGAGTGCTAACAAATAGCGGGTTTGCTGCGTTTCTATGGCACCGCTGCGGGTGAACCAGGCCACGTACGAGGCCCGTTCTGGTCTCATTTTGAAGCTATTTTCGCCTAGTTTTCGGCAGAATACAGTTCATTTAATGCAGATGCTTGATTTATCATTCAGGAGTGCCTGAATATTGCCTAAATAGCCCAAAACACCCTGCAGAGAAAGGGTTAAATAATGTCTCTTAGTCGTAGATGGGAGGATTGAGAGGTAATTCCAAATATTGCGTAAATATATATAATAATGGCCTAGCTATATAAGAGGTATAATTATATGTAGCCACAATCCATGTACATTTTATAAAATAGTTTTAAAATAGTTCAATAGTTCGTTTTTCTGGCCCCCTTTCTCCCTCTTGTTTAGCTTCATTATTTTTCAGATTAAAGATGTTCGGCCTATTAGTTTGACGATTATATGACTTTTTGCCCCATATTTGTTTCGTGCCAATTAGGTGTCTATTTGTTTTCTGGCCAGCGATATCGAGCCTGTAATTAACGAGGAATCGGCCTTTGTCTGGGACCTCCACTTAAGGCACCTGGTTTTGTGTCGTTCGGAATTAGAAGTAAAAATCTATTAGTGGAGGAAGGTGGATACAAAAAAAAATTTTTTTTTAGTTGCAAACCGAAACGATTTTTTATAAACTTGATGTTTGTTTTCACTTACACTAAAAATATAGTTTCAATCACATTCTGGCCTCACACAGCGAGTCCGTACATATAGGCTCGTATGTAGGTAGGTGTGTGTATGTATTTGTAGTTAAAGAGCGCCCTTCTGACGATGCTTTGTAGAAATTTAGTCGAGCGAAAGGGTCCCCTCATTTTCTTGGATGCTATCAAAAGGAATCATTACAGAGGTTTGGACAGGTAGGTCAGTGGACAGGTAACGAGCATAGGAGGTACAGAGGAAATTTAGGTAAGTGGACCTGGAGACCTACCTGTGTATGCTTAAAATATAGTAATGAAATCCGTAGAGAAATATAGTATTAATATCATCTTATGATGTACAGTATATAACTCAAGGTAACTTGATACATTGAACTGTAAGCGGAGATTGTAGTAAGTTAAACTGCCTGTTACCTAATCTAACTTAATTTAATCATATTCATCATAATATAACCTTACGTAGAGTAATATAATATAACCCGACTTACCATATAGTCATTACCATCTAACATTAACAACTATATAAAATATTAATTGCGAGCTATTTTCAAGTCCGCTTTTCAGAGACGTGGAATTATTAAAAATATGAAGTCTAATAAGGCTTTTCTTCTCGGATGGACAATAAGTGTCATAAATTCTATGTGAACATAATGGTTAAATAACGTTATACATTGGATCTCTCTCTCTCTCTCTCTCTCTCTCTCTCTCTCTCTCTCTCTCTCTCTCTCTCTCTCTCTCTCTCTCTCTCTCTCTCTCTCTCTCTCTCTCTCTCTCTCTCTCTCTCTCTCTCTCTCTCTCTCTCTCTCTCTCTCTCTCTCTCTCTCTGTGCACATATATATATATATATATATATATATATATATATATATATATATATATATATATCTATATATATATATATATATATATATATATATATATATATATATATATATATATATATACCGGTATCTATATAATTTTTCGATTGTCTGTGTGTGTGTGTTCTTAATAGGCGGCCGCAGTTTTGGACCTGGGGAGCTGAAACTTTGCATGTGGGTGTCAATTGACCTGGGTCAGGTCATAGAGGGGGCGAGGCCACGATCGGAGGTCGTTTCGAGGCCGAAATTGAACAAAAATTGAAAACAAATGAAAAAAAGTCCGTTTGGGGCAGAAGGAGGCCTCCGATCGAAAAGGTGTATGGAACGAAAGTTGTTCGCAGCCCCCCTAAATGGTGATACGGATGAGGTCAGATCCAAAATCGGAGGTCATTTAGCGGCCGAAATCGAGGTCGCCGTTTAATGAGGCACAGGGAGGTCGAGGCCGGTGATTATGGTAGTAGTAGTATTGTGATGATTGTGGTAGTAGTGATTGATGATGGTGATTATGGTAGTAGTAGTGGTGGTAGTAGTGATGGTGATTATGGTGGTACAGTATTATTATTAAATATAAACCCGGGCAACGCCGGGTACCCCTGCTAGTATATATATATATATATATATATATATATATATATATATATATATATATATATATGTATGTATATTTGTATGTATGTACTGTATATATAGAGGAGGGGGTAGGAGGGGGTAGGAGGGGGTTGCTAGGCTAACCTTTATGGACATACTTTATAATAAATATCCCAGGTTGCAAATACCTCTAGTTCATGCTCTGTTACATAATGTCTAAGTACTAATTACAGGGATATTAATATGTTTTCACCAACCAACTAAACTAAATTAATGAAACCAACAAATACATGTGGTACTCCAAGGACTCGAACCTAGGATACTCACACCGGCTTGTTTACAATATAAGTGGAGTTTTTTTGTTTGCTCCTTAGACCTCCATCAAGCTTAAAATATTTTCCCCAAGACCCCTCTTCGAGATAAATGTGTAAATATTTCGATAGAAAAATTTCCTGGCTGTAGGCCGGTACCTCCTAAGTTACAGGCTCGCTATCGCTCGCCAGGAAAAAATCGACATCTAAATGGCACGAAAGATCATAAAATTGACAGACATGAGGCGAAAGGTCTTAAAATCGTGAAGCTAATGGGGCGAACGTCTTCAAATATCAAAACAAATGTGGCTAAACATGATGGTGAAGGCGTTGCAGAAAAAAACTAAAACTAAAGTTAAATTCTCCCTTCATGAATTGCTGTTAACATTTCTGTTCTCTGTAATTTTCGAGGTAGCATTGCATTATTGTAATCATATCTATATTTTGATAATAGAGCTTCAGTAACATGTGATGAACATAATTACAGGGCAAATTAGGAAGTAGATTAGTTGTAATGTTATCAGCAATCACGTTCCTTGAAAGGAGATTTACTAATAACTTAATAATTTGAATTAAATGGTATATAATTAACGCAGACCTTCTTTCGCGAAATACTATCATGCTAACAATCATGAACTAGACTATATGATTATTACTCCAGCACTTCACTATTGTAGAGTTCATAATGTTTAAAAGGAACCTTTGTAATAATATAAAGGTCTCACCATCTGCCTCCCCTTAAATTGTTTAGGTACGAATTCATAGTTATTTAAGGACGGATAGCGAATGAGTTATACCAAACATTAACTATCATTTGTGAAAAAAACAAGATGTAAACACAATTAACAACGCATTTGAAGATCCACAGCATTTCTGATTTCAGGTCAGCCTAACTAAATATCAATTTAATGATCATGGCATTGCAGTAGGTTCCTGATACTTTGCCAACACCCACCACCAACAACAATAGAACTTTATCAATACAAGTCCGAGTTTAGTGTCAATGTTGTCTGGATGTTGCCATTCAGGAAGTCATAACACTCAACGACGAACACTGTACAAGTTTCTTCGCTCCCTCTCTTCTCCCTTAAGGGGTGGCTGAACATAAGGCTGAACCTTGAAATCAAAATTATTATTATTTTTTCTTCTAAAATGCTTCTTTCAACATAGGAGAATAGCATAGGAGGGCAAAACAAAAACATATCGCATCCATAACCCCCCCGAACGGGGGTTCAACCACACCCCCCAATCAACGAAATGTTTTCCCTTCAGCCCAATTTGTTTTGTTTTTGTGTTGTTTGTCTAAAAGGCTTCTGTAAACAATAGAAACTATCATATGAGGGCATAAACACCCATATGACATCCCAAGGTCCCCCCCCCCCCCCCCATGGCCCCTAATATCATGGATTTATATAAAACACTTTGGTAATAAATGTGTAAAGCCTATGTTGTAAGATTTTTTCCATTATTATCGAATATAACTTAGTTTTTTCTAACAGCTTAGTAATAGAAAACGTATCTGGAAGGATAAACTTAGTTATTTTCCCCAAATTTTGTCACCCAGGGTATTATTTTAAACGTTTTGCGATTTCCAGAGATCATATATTGGCAACTCCAAGTGCCACTACATTTTTGTATATTGCTCTGTTTCGTTCCCCTTCTACACACTATATATAGGACTATATAGCAACGGTAATATGATTAGATAATGGCCGCATGCATCTCCGATATTTTCCAAGATTCAGAATTTTTCATGTCGAATTTTGCGCTACCAAAAAAAAAATATATATTATATATTTTTTCAGCACCTTCTATTATTCAATATGGGAAAACTAGATCATATAGTTGTAGGGGATGCTTGTAGGATACGCCAGAAAAAAAATTGCGGGAAATTTGAAAATTTGTCAATGACTAGTTGATTTTTCATATAGTGCAATGAAATTCTGCGCTCGCGCGCACGCGCACATAGAGAGCTGATTTTTTCAGCGAGTCTTAGTATTTCCATTGGTATTAACCCGCTGATCCCAGCGTCGCACGTGTTGCATCTGCAATGTTCGATCACCAGAACCCAGCGACGCAATGGTTGCGTCCAGGTTAATTACTTCGGTCCTATGGCACCTAGAGGGCTCAGATTTGTATGGGAACTGTGTAAGTATCCCACACAACCATGCCGATGGTTGAAAATTCTCAAAGTCCAACCGCGTGCGTGTGAGCACACAAAAACCTTTTTTTGGGGGAAATTGCCTTCAATTTTTTACCCTTGTAAAATCCGTTTTCGGGGCTTTGTAGGACCATTTTTTGAGCTTTTTGATCGGTTTTTCGTGGTTTTTCCTTCATTCCTAACCAATTCGCTATTGTTTCTGGAAAAAAAATGTCAACCCTCTGGGCCCTGGTGGTACATTTATTACTAACTAGCTGGGGCTCAGCGGGTTAAGATGGTATAATGACAGAAACAAAATCTCTTATACAGGGTGAATTGGGGGTGTAAGATTCTGCCTCCCCTTAATTAATCCACAACCCTCTCCTACACTTGCCAGTCCACCATCACCCCTACCTTTCCTCGCCCCAGCTTCTCCATAACAACCTTCCGTGTCTTTCTCTCACCTCTGTATCCAATAATTAATAACATTTCTTCCCGCCATCTTCTTCGCGAGTGTGTACGTTACTACCAAGCTACCAAGAGAACATTACATGGAATAGTTTGTGATGTGTACAGTAGGTGCAAACTGGAAAGATGGGACAGTCTATAAAGCTGTCATATTTAAGCAAGTTTGTAAGAGTAGAAATATAAAGACGTCTGCTATAGGGTATGTATGCATGTATGTATGTACTCAGGCACATACCCCATAGCTGGGAGACAGAGCCCGAACAGAAACGACATTTAAAGTACCAGTTCTTAGAGTTCGGGACTACTTGCGTGTTTCTTTGCTCCTTACTCTGTCTCGTCTAGTTAGGTGAATTTTACAAGGGGAGGAGGATTCCTCTCCTCCTGCCCCCAGAAGGAAAAGTAGGACAGTACAAGAGACAGACGGAAACGGCGAAACGGCCAAGGTTGGGTAGAGGATGCCAAACCTCACTCTGGATAGTACCAGCCCTCACCCATATGGTAATAAGGGTATTTGTTGTAGATTAAGAGAATATAGTAGAAATGGAATGAGGGAAGCAGAAAATATTTATTTTCATCATAGATTTCTATTAACTTGTATAGGAGGAGGATTGGTAGAGTAATTCTCAATAAAAACACCTACATTGACTAGTGAGTCTACGACATGAATAGCAATGGCAACATTTATTAATGATAATCAAAGCTTAGTATATAATCAATATTTGTATTAACATTTCTCGAGCGCACTCTCGATTGGACAGGAAAAGGATAATAAAGAAGTACAATCATAATATACATTATAGAGATATTCAAAGTGTTACGCCGTTAGCTTTTAATTTGTACGTTAAAATCAATATTTCAACTGATGCAAAATTATATTGTGTAATATTAACAAAACAAGATCAACTACCCAAGTCTAAACTATGTCCGGTTTTTGCCAAATAATTCCATCGTATATTTTCAGTACGCTGAACATGTTACCAGTAATATCAACATTATGTATGGGACAAAGTGGCAAGAAAAATGGATGACACCGGCGGAGTAAACTTCTCACCTGGTGTGTCGTAAGGGGGGTCACCGTATTTTTGTTTTTATCTTTCTCCTTTTCTTTCTTTCCCTGGCTTGTATCCTTTCGGCCCAATTCAGCCAACTGTTTTAAGACGTTTAGAACCATCCAGGTGTCGATTTCTTCCTGGCGAGCGATAGCGAGCCAGCATTGTTTAGAGAAATCCGGCTTCGCCGGAGAAATTTTTCTATCGAAAAATGTACAAATTTAGCTTGCTGTAAAATTATTGATATATATATATATATATATATATATATATATATATATATATATGCTGGCTCGCTGCCGCTCGCCAGTAAAATATTGACACCTGGATGGGGGTAAACGTCTTAAAACAGTAGGCTGAATGGGGCTGAATGGATACAAGCCAAAGAGAGAGGGAGAGAAAAAGAAAAAAAGCGAGGTGGGCTCCCTAGTTTCAATGAAGGTTGGTGGGGATTATAAAGTTACATACCAGGGTGTGCATTACATATCATCACAGTCTTTACTCTTTCATAAAGCAAACCTTTAATATCAATAACATTGATTCCATGTTGATATTCCAGTAATGGAAGAGAATATTACAACATAGCCAAATTGTTAAATTGGAAGAAAACTCGATAGCTGGTTATTATAAGTGATTTGATATGTGATGTGGTGGAAGACATACATTTAACTAATGAAATATAAGGTAAAACCAACTTGTTCTTTAGAGTTAGGAAGCCTGATAATGAACATAATGTGTAGGCAATATCATTATAGCCCACAGAGAAGGAGATGGACCTCTGCTCATTTAGTGTCATATATATATTTTTGTTAACAATTGTAAGTGTACAAGCAGTCCACAAACCGTTATTCTAAATAGCCTTATAGTATTTGCAAGTAACGCATAATTGTTTTATTTTGTATCCTCTTTCCGGAATATCCTCCCATTCCCCTTCACATCCAGACTACGTAGCTTCCACCATCAGTCACTGGCGGTGTTATTGTATCTACAGACAAGAGGTTGTGTGTGTGTGATAGTCGTGAAGGGAACACCAAGAACACTAGGACAGAATGGTGATGGGCTGGTCTATCAGAGTGAGAACTGAGCGATCTCTGCCATACCCATAGCTTACTCTGACTGTTCCTTCTACTTATATATTTTCTAGATCTCAAGTGACGGCGTCTCTTGCGTGGATTGACCTCCTAATCTACCAAGATTGGAAGCCAAAGCGTCACATCTTTCCTTTGCCCCTCAACTTTCTCTTCATAATTGCTGAGGGGCACAGGGCCCTGGGTGGGGCTTTGGTTTCCCGGGCGTTTCCGCACCCTCCTCAGCTCCCCGCCATGGAGTGGCTTCGGTCACCCAGGCTTTATTGTGGTCGGCGGGGGGGGGGGGGGGGGGGGGGGGGGGGGGGGGGGGGTTCTGTGGGGGCGCTCGGTTATGGCCTTGGCCTTGCTCGGGGCCTTGGGGCTGTTCGGCCAGGCAGCTTGGGGAAAAACAACAACAACAACACTAGGACAGAACCAAGTCACGTAGGTTTGTAGAGGTAAAGGGTGTCTATATATTATGGCGATATATTGTTCGATAATACGTACGTTGAGACGGGAGCCACATTAATCATAGATTCAATTACAGTTTGTCTGTGTTCCTTTAAGGGGTCATTCGTACTTATTTGTTCATTTATTTATTTAGTTATTGTTATATTTAGTTTCCTCCTAAGACCTCCATCAAGTTTAAGGGGGGGTGGGGGTATTATTTTGCTCATTTATGTATAATTTTACTATTTTTTTAGTTTCCTCCCTAGGCCTCCATCGAGCTTATAAAAACACCCGCCCTAGACCCTCCTTCAAGATCATTTGTATATTGTTCGATAGAAAGATCTTCCGGCCGAAAGTAGGATGCTAAATTACAGGCGCGCTATCGCTCGCCAGGAAAAAGTTGACACCTAAATGACACGAAAAGTCTTAATATTGACAAAGAAAAGGGACGAAAGGTCTTCAAATCGCCAAACTAATGGGCCAAACGTCTTAAAATCTGAAAATTAATGTGGCTAAATATGAGGAAGAATGGGGACCAGAAAATCGACCCATATCCTCTTATGAAATATCCCCAAGACCCTCCTTCCAGATAAATCTATATAATTTAATACCCTGGTGGAGCCTTGGTGTGCAGCTAATACGTAACCGACTGCTCTCACGTAAACGAACAGATTTCAATAAATATATTACTATATGTGCAAGTTTGAGCCTCATAAATGTTGTTAGCAATGTCAGGTAAATTAAAACCAAACATGATGTCCAGCTATTAAACAAATTAAACCCCTTTCTAGTATAACCGGGATTCTGATTATTTTCTCAGTATAATTCAATGGGAGGAAGTTGTAATTATATTACCCTACCGCCAGATGGTCATACCTCCTTCCTGGTGCAGTCATTCCCCCAGAAGTGGACTCTTGAGTGGGGAATCTTGCCAATATTATACTATATTTTGATTAAGATGACGCATTTTATTTATTTGTTGGGGTATCAATGGACGATGGTAGCGTGTTTAAAAAGGACACGAGTGTGTCTATTTAAAATATTTACTCATTATAAGAAAACCGGTATTATTATATAGCCTATATTGGTACTAAATTGATTTGTTATAACAATAAATACATCTACAATCAAACAATCAACTTTATTGACCAATACAAATATTTCAATGGCAGCAACTAATAGTAGTATCCATTAATTATTGATTTGCGTGTGTGAGCTTCATTCGTTAATTTCCCTTTAATCACCATAGCCTAGTTTGCCTTGTCTAAGTCTGTTATACTGTATCTCTCTGTCGCGCGCTCTCTTTCTCTCTCTCATACCATCCTCCTTTGCCACCTCTTTCTTTTCATTCCCCCTCCTCCGCCATGCCCATGTTGTATTGGTATCGTCCTCCCTCTCCTCCACCTTGCACCCCAGCCTGACACTAAAACCTTCCTCCTCCCCTCTCCTGCATTGCATGGCATCTTTGAGTTTGCTTTTAGGTTGTTCCCTTTCATCCACAATCCCTTCCTTCGGTTTCACCTTTTCCAGGTATAATGTTTACTACCTGCCTATCTCCATTCACTTAATATAGTTGTCATTGATGAGCATTGTTAACATTTAATGATCATAACATACAGTAGTACATAATGGCAGGTACATAATAATAATGGAGGACACATTCATTTTGTCATGCTGTTTTTTAAATCATTATTACACGAGGCATACTTCAATATCCTATATATGGTTATTAAATCGATATTTTATTATATCAACCTTCCAAAACTACAAGAGGATACTGCTTTATGATAATTGTGTTAGGGTGTTCTGGTGAATATAATAGGCATATACAGCAGCATAGGGTGTTCTGGTGAATATAATAGGCATATACAGCAGCATAGGGTGTTCTGGTGAATATAATAAGCATACACAGCAGCATATACAACTTAGTATGTTGAAGATGTAATGAGTATACTAGACGATGTTTTTTTAAGGATTGCAAGATTAAAGATATTAACCATTCCTTATATGTCCGTGCAACAATTTACATTATGTTTTCGCTCTCGGCTAAGTACACACTCACACACTGGCGTAACATATGTTAATATTACAGTAAATCAGTCGGGGGGGGGGGGGGGGGGGATCAATGGCGAAGAATGAAGTTGTGTGGATGAGCAGTTGAGAAAACTCACCAATATTGGAAAAGTTGAACGGAAATTTTAGATAAATCTGTGTGGACACAATATAAGGTATGGTCACAAAATGTCTTCACCGATGTTAAATTAGAAAGTAGTTTTTGTATAGATGTTTATGATTGTACACTCAGTACAGTGATGTTGTTTATTATACTATGTAATCGTATGTCGCCTAATCAAAGTTACCATTCTACAATGGTGTGATGTGTAGTGCACTATAAGTGTGGTGGTGTTGTGTAAGTGTGGTGGTGTTGTGTAAATGTGGTGGTGTTGTGTAAGTGTGGTGGTGTTGTGTAAGTGTGGTGGTGTTGTATAAGCGTGGTGGTGTTGTGTAAGCGTGGTGGTGTTGTGTAAGCGTGGTGGTGTACTGTGTGGTGGTGTTGTGTAAGTGTGGTGGTGTTGTGTGAGTGTGTTTGTTGTGTAAGTGTGGTGGTGTTGTGTAAGCGTGGTGGTGTACTGTGTGGTGGTGTTGTGTAAGTGTGGTGGTGTTGTGTGAGTGTGGTGGTGTTGTGTAAGTGTGGTGGTGTTGTGTATGTGTGGTGGTGTTGTGTAAGTGTGGTGGTGTTGTATAAGTGTGGTGGTGTTGTGTAAGTGTGGTGGTGTTGTGTAAGTATAATAATAATAATAATAATAATAAACGGTTTATTAAAGAATGGCAGCCACATGAGCTGGTGGTGTTGTGTAAGTGTGGTGGTGTTGTGTAAGTGTGGTGGTGTTGTGTAAGTGTGGTGGTGTTGTGTAAGTGTGGTGGTGTTGTGTAAGTGTGGTGGTGTTGTGTAAGTGTGGTGGTGTTGTGTAAGTGTGGTGGTGTTGTGTAAGTGTGGTGGTGTTGTGTAAGTGTGGTGGTGTTGTGTAAGTGTGGTGGTGTTGTGTAAGTGTGGTGGTGTTGTGTAAGTGTGGTAGTGTTGTGTAAGCGTGGTGGTATTGTGTAAGTGTGGTGGTGTTGTGTAAGTGTGGTGGTGTTGTGTAAGTGTGGTGGTGTTGTGTAAGTGTGGTGGTGTTGTGTAAGCGTGGTGGTGTTGTGTAAGTGTGGTGGTGTTGTGTAAGTGTGGTGGTGTTGTGTAAGTGTGGTGGTGTTGTGTAAGTGTGGCGGTGTTGTGTAAGCGTGGTGGTGTTGTGTAAGTGTGGTGGTGTTGTGTAAGTGTGATGGTGTTGTGTAAGTGTGGTGGACTGGTGGTGTTGTGTAAGTGTGGTGGTGTTGTGTAAGTGTGGTGGTGTTGTGTAAGTGTGGTAGTGTTGTCTAAGCGTGGTGGTGTTGTGTAAATGTGGTGGTGTTGTGTAAGTGTGGTGGTGTTGTATAAGCGTGGTGGTGTTGTGTAAGTCTGGTGGTGTTGTGTGAGTGTGGTGGTGTTGTGTGAGTGTGTTGGTGTTGTGTAAGTGTGGTGGTGTTGTGTAAGTGTGGTGATGTTGTGTATGTGTGGTGGTGTTGTGTAAGTGTGGTGGTGTTGTGTAAGTGTGGTGGTGTTGTGTAAGTGTAATAATAATAATAATAATAATAAACGGTTTATTAAAGAATGGCAGCCTCATGAGCTGGTGGTGTTGTGTAAGTGTGGTGGTGTTGTGTAAGTGTGGTGGTGTTGTGTAAGTGTGATGGTGTTGTGTAAGTGTGGTGGTGTTGTGTAAGTGTGGTGGTGTTGTGTAAGTGTGGTGGTGTTGTGTAAGTGTGGCGGTGTTGTGTAAGTGCGCCTGGCGGTGTTGTGTAAGTGTGGCGGTGTTATGTAAGTATGGTGGTGTTGTGTAAGTGTGGTGGTGTTGTTGTTTAGTGCGTGATGATTGTGTTTTGAAAACGATACCATAATAGTATTCAAATAATGTATTAGAACTTGAAAAACAAACCAATATGCAACTATAGTTATGAGCTAGCTGTTCACCTAAACAATAGAACTATGTACAGACAATGTGTATGAGTGGCGATCACTTTAGTCGTGAAAAATGTAGGTAAAATCAAAAGTACGACATTTTTGTATTCGTATATTTTCCATGGCTCAAAGGCGAAAACAAGTTATGTTTTGGGTGTTGTGTAAAATGACCATCACTGAACCGGCGTAAAAGAATAAGTTTTATATAACGATTTTTGTATGTATCATGTCTAGACAGATTTGATATTATCCCGTATTCTCTCTCTCTCTCTCTCTCTCTCATTCCTCTTTACCTGACATTTTCTCGACTATCTATATTTCTTCCTCCTCTCGTCATCTTCTCCTTGCCTTCCCCTCCAGCACCATAATCACCTGGAACACATTATTTATCACCACCTTCACCTTCCCTTTTTCCTTTTTTATTGCCGTCTTGGGAAATAGGCCTTTTTTTTTTTTTACATAAAATAGGTCTTCTTTTTTTTTACATAGGCCTACGTAGTTAGTTTCATTAATTTGTATATATTTTGTTTTAAACAAATGAATGCATAAAAGCGAAACATGCACACAGGCACATATTTCTGTTTACACAGTCATCGGTCAGAGGAGTCATTTATTAATAGTTTACCTGTCATCTGCCACACTCTGTCTAAAGTTGTGTGACAGATCGTTTGTATGTTCACTAAAAGAATGACCGGAGATAACTTTATGGTTACATCATATGTTCATCTACTCCCATATTTTATTATTATGACTGAATGTCTACTTGTCGTCAAAAGGTTTTTTATAGATATGAAATGTGGCCCGTTATCATAAATATGTATCTCTGTGTGTATTCATTATACAGTATATATCAATGTAGCATTGGTTAACAATAAATATTTGTCGTCCTAGAAAGAGGAAATAGTGGTGGTTACGATCCCAGCCTCAGTAAACAGCAACATACTGTGCAAATATATTACGTGAACTCTGTACTGTAGCAGTTACTATATTTCCTCATATCCTCAATCCTCATATCCTCAATATCCTCAATCCTTCTGATTGCGAATATTTGTCCATAATATGTTTTGCGAAATGTTCAATGCGTGATTACCACATACTGATTTAATAAGTTATTTTGTCTTTAGATTCTGCAGATCCTGTTTTAGTTTGTTTGTTTTGTAAGTTTTACATTTAAATAGTATTACGGTGTGAGGTTTCGCATTTGTTAAAAGTATACAGGTGTATAATAATATAGATAACAACACATTACTTATTGAAAATTCAAACACAACCAAAACATTACACATCGAGTACATCGGTTTTTGCCAGAACTACATTAATTGAAGCATTTACATGTTTAAATACAATTGGATAACATCATAACACTAATAATATCTCGTTAATTGTAATATATGCAGTATTACAGTTTACAACTTCCGTCTAGGCAAGTGATGAACAATTATAGCGAATGGACTACGAAGCCAAAACAAATCTTGATCCTTCAAAATCACAAAGTATGTGTAAGCTATATACACAGTAAATACAAACATTCAACACCTATTGAAAGATTATTATGACGCATTGTATCAATGAACAGAGTAAACACTGAGGAAATTGAATTCGTTGCCACAGAGGAACCTAGTGGATGAGAGACTGAAGCCGAATTGACGGTAAATAGATTTAGAGTGAGAAAAGGGGAGCAGCAAATGTGTCCGGGAAAGGCATTTGAAGTAAGAAATTGTCTGTTATATATATATATATATATATATATATATATATATATATATATATATATATAATATATATTGTTTTAATGAGCCTAAGCTATTTAATTATGGATATATCTCGATTGCGTAATGAACTACGTAGTATTATAAAGTAATACGAAAGGTCAACAAATATGGTTAATATGAATAGATAATACAGAATGGTGCATACTATAAAGATCAATTAAATCACACGGCATGTGTTTTGAATATATATTGTACATGGTGGCATAATGTGTGCATATACTGTTCATACTGCGCACACAACACACCTACTGTATATCCGACATGCTATAAGAGTATTAGTAATGATGGAAATAGTACTACACCAATAGTTGGGTAAATATACCATAAACCAATTGAATAAAATACCAAATACAGGGCATATACTCAGTCAATTTGAAAAGTATTCTTCTACACACACCCACACACACACCCACACACCCACACACATCATCATCATCATCTCCGACGCCTTGTTTCCCCCTGGGAAACCCCCGCTAGAGGATGGCCATGACAGAAACGTCTCCAGGCTACTTTGTCAAGACATGCCTCCTTTGCCCGTGCCACAATGCCCCTTCCACTACGTGGAAGTTTTTCTTCAATATATTTTTCCACTTTCTTTTCCCATACCATAGATGAATTTGAACTCTTAACATACATGTAAATTACAAAGACATGCTTGTTCATTATTTTATTTTTATTTATTTTTTGGGGGGGGGGAGGGAGGCTTTGCCTTTTGTTTTATTTTTACTCATAAATAAATACATTAACATCGGCCAGTAATCAGAGAACTATGGTCTTCTCTAAACGAACGACATTTGGTTTACCTCTATTAATATGAACTAATATAATACAATACAATCTTGCTTTATCAATATTAGTAACGAAGTCCTAAGAGCATGGTTTTGTTCAGACTTTATAATATTGAAAAAAATAAAATAAACCAAACAAAAATATATATTTAGAAAAACAATATATTATCATGTTATTCCCTTGCTATACTTTAACCCTTCTTTGGCGGGGGTGGACTTAAGTCGGGCTAGAGAACCATGGACTATGTGGCCGGGACCGACTTAAGTCTGTGTGCAATTTTTGAGCAATAATGGCTCTGAGAGAGAGACGAGCGATGGGAGGAGCGTAGGTCGGCTCATGACCGCTCGGCACGGGTCCCGCGCGACTACTGACGTCTACTCCACTCACACTACACTCACTACCTCGCTACACAGGGAATTATGTAAGGAAATTACCGTATTTTAGGGATTTTTCCTTCGTCTTGCACGATCGTTGCAAGAGAACGCGTGGTCGTAGAAGGATGGTTCTGGTGTCATTGGAAAGCTCAATTATCGCCCTTTCAGGGATACATAATTGTATTATGCTCTGGCTCTTGTTTATTCATGAAAAAGAGCACGGAAACAAGATCGTTTAGGGTAAAACCACCCGCTTGGCGGGTAGTAGAAGTTACTGACGGGCCCGCTCGTAAGGCGTTAAAAATAGGCCTAGTATCGGGAAATTGTAGTTTTGTTGTTGTTGCTGTTCTCCAGGCTGTCTGGCCGAACAGCCCCAAGGTCCCGAGCAAGGCCAAAGCCATAAACGAGTGCCCACACAAAACCCTCAATGCTCACCACTAATAAAGCCCAGGTGACCGAAGCTCCTCCAAGGCGGGGAGCTGAGGAGGGTGCGGAAACGCCCGGGAAACCAAAGCCCCACCTAAGGCCCTGTGCCCCTCATCAATTAGAAGGGAAAGTTGAGGGGCAAAGGAAAATTGTAGTTGTAGAGTTTGTAAAAAGTCCTCCTTCCCTCCACCCTGACCCAACACCTCAAACAAACACACATAGACAGATACACACACACGCTCTCTCTATCTCTCTCTCTGTATGTACTACATATATATATATATATATATATAATATATATATATATATATATATATATATATATATTGTTACGTATCTTGATCCTCAAGTGGTTAACTTGATGAATCTAGATAGCACAGAGATATATATTAAGGTATCAGTCAGCTGAAGGCAAAACAAAAAATCTAATAAAATTATTTCCTGTTGTTTCTTCCTTTCCTTTTGGATCTTAGGACTTAGTATCCTTTATTGACTGATACTCTTTAATTATGAAAAATACTGAAACTAATTAAAGTCATGTAGTATTTCTAAAGAATTATTATTTAACCGAAGCTTAGTAGGTTATGAACCGAAGAAGTATATCTAAAGAAGGACTATTAATTCTATAAAAAGTCTTGAAAGATAAATATTAAAGTAAGAATATTTCTGTCTCTTATTCTTTTCGAAATGAATAGATAGTTTTCTTATATGTCCTTTTAATTATATTTAATGTAATTATTCTTGGTTCTTGTCTTACGTTAATAGTATTATAATATTATTATCATCAGGATTAATATCAAAGTCACATATAAAGTTAGATATATATTTAATAATTAGTTAAATGTATTTCTTAACCACGTAACATTGAGGTTTGATTATGAGTACATTAAGTTACAGGATCGCTTCATAGATTCGATTCAGGTCTCACTCAAATAATATGAAAAGCAAAAATATTATTTTGAAGCTAAAATAATTTTCTTCAGCTTAGGAAATCACTAGAAGTAATATTAACATAGCCATGTTAGTCTAAGGTGATATTACTAATATGAGACAATAGCATCACCGTACTAAGCACCGTTAAGCAATGTAAGCTTAATTAAAATGAAAGAACTCGTAAGTATTAAAATAAAACAATAGTATTACTTTCATCATAACCCAATTACTTAAAGAGTTGCTTTAGTCCACAAGTTAGTCAACTAAAATAGTTAAGTATATAATAATAGTAGCATTAACGTTAATTCCCAATCACATATCTCACTAACCAACATAACGTAAGTGTTTACACCGAACACACTTAACACACACTTATATAATCTGACTGACAGTCACAAACCCATTATAATACTTCACCCCGTCTTCCTCCAGCTGCAAGTTCACCTTCCCCAACTCCAAATGAGACTAATTTGAATGCCCACTACTCGGGTCTTATATACTAAACAATGATGGTGTAGGAACGAATCAGGAGGCGGGGGGTGGTGCCCGCTCCAATCACAGCTCCTCGAGTTGCATAGCAGGTGCATGGTCCAATGGAGTCTCCTGGCGTCGATCATACGTCATAGCGTCGGGTCATCGAAGTAGTTTGCAGGGTCCCCTATGACGCATGCAGGTGTGAAGGCTTGTTTGCTGGTATGCTGGCGAGCTGGTTTCCCACTCGCTAGTTCGCTCGCTAGTCTGATTCGCCGCTTGGGTAGTTTGACTCCTTCAACTCTAATTCTAACTCTTAAATTAACATACAGGGCTCCGTATGTCAGAATATATATATATACCGTACTGTATGTAACACACCCTCTCTCTGATATACAGCAAGGTATACTTCTGAGTACTACCATTATTATTTTCTGGCCTGTTGTTGCTCTAATTCGTGTGTGATAAGATAAATAGATATATCAACAGTTACTATTGTTTACTAATGGAAGTAATACAATACATGATATACGTTCAGTTCTATTTCACACTTGGTAACTTGTATAACCCTTCCCTTACTCCCTTTGGGTCTCGTATTCTCTCCCCTTTTCCTGGTTCCCTCTCTGGTACAACAAGACCTGACGGTGAGGGTCAGCACAATCTATTATTCCATCTCCTACCTCTGGGGAGATCAATTTGTCAGAGGAATTGTTCTGATATTCCTTCTCTGACTTGAGGTGATGAGGGTGTCTGTATGGCTGAACAATAACGGTTATATATATATATATATATAATATATATATATATATATATATATATATATAATATATGTATATATATATATATATGTATATATATATATTATAGTGTATATATATATACTGTATATATATATATATATATTATATATGTATATATATATATATATATATATATATATATATAATAATATATATAATATATATAATATACATAATATATATATATATATATATATATATACCGGTATATATATATATATATATATATATATATATATATATATTCTGACATACGGAGCCCTGTATGTTAATTTAAGAGTTAGAATTAGAGTTCAAGGAGCCAAACTACCCAAGTGGTGAAGCAGACTAGCGAGCGAACGAGCGAGTGGGCAAACCATCTCGCCCCATACCAGCTCGCCCCATACCTCGATGACCGATGCTATGACGTATGATCGACGCCAGGAGCTGTGAGTGGACGACACACCTGTTATGTGATTCGAGGAGCTATGATTGGAGCGCGCACCACCCGCCGCCTCCTGATTCGTTCCTACACCATCATTGTTTGGTATATAAGACCCGAGTTGTGGGCATTCAAATCAGTCTCATTTGGAGTTGGGGAAGGTGAACTTGCAGCTGGAGGAAGACGGGGTGAAGTATTATAATGGGATTGTGACTGTCAGTCAGATTATATAAATGTGTGTTAAGTGTGTTCACACTTATGTTATGTTGGTTAGTGAGATATGTGATTGGGAATTAACGTGATGTGTTTAATGTGTGTAATGTGTTTAACTATTTAATTGGGAATTAACGTGAACACTACTATTATGTGTTTAACTATTTGATTGCGAATTAACGTTAACGCTACTATTTATGTACTTAACTATTTGATTGGGAATTAACGTTAACGCTATTATTATGTACTTAACTATTTTAGTTGACTAACTTGTGGACTAAAGCAACTCTTTAAGTAATTGGGTTATGATGAAAGTAATACTATTGTTTTATATTAATACTTAAGAGTTCTTTCATTTTCTTTGAATTAAGCTTACAGTGCTTAATGGTGCTTAGTACGGTGATGCTATTGTCTCGTATTAGTAATATCGCCTTAGACTAACATGGCTGTGTTAATATTACTTCTAGTGATTTCCTAAGCTGAAGAAAATTCTTTTGCTTCAAAATATTATATTTTGCTTTTCATATTATTTGAGTGAGACCTGAATCGAATCTATGAAACGATCCTGTAACTTTATTTACTCATAATCAAACCTCAATGTTACGTGGTTAAGAAATAAATTTAACTAATTATTAAATATATATCTAACTTTTTATGTGACTTTGATATTACTCCTGATGATAATAATATAATACTATTAACGTAAGACAAGAACCAAGAATAATTACATTACATATAAATAAAAGGACATAGAAGAAAACTATTCATTTCAAAGAGGGTAAGAGACAGAAATATTCTTACTTTAATATTTATCTTTCAAGACTTTTTATAAAATTAATAGTCCTTCTTTAGCTATAACTTCTTCGGTTCATAACCATAGCCTACTAAGCTTCGGTTAAATAATAATTCTTTATAAATACTACATGACTTTAATTAGTTTCAGTATTTTTCATAAGTAAAGAGTATCAGTCAATAAAGGATACCAAGTCCTAAGATCCAAAAGGAAAGGAAGCTACAACAGGAAATTATTTTATTAGATTTTACTTTTGTTTTGCCTTCAGCTGACTGATACCTTAATATATATCTCTGTGCTATCTAGATTCATCAAGTTAACCACCTGAGGATCAAGATACGTAACAATATATATATATATATACCGGTATATATATATATATATATATATATATATATATATATATATATATATATACCGGTATATATATATATATACATATATATATATATATATATATATATATATATATATATATACTGTATATACCGGTATATATATATATACTGTATATATATATATATATATATATATATATATATGTATAGATATATATGTATATATATATATGTGTGTATATATATATATGTATATATACTGTATATATATAATATATATATATATATATATATATATATATATATATAATATATATAATATATATATATATATAATTATATAATACTTTTTGACAAACGGATATACGAGTAGGTGAGGTAGCTTTCCTGTTGACATATAGTAATTTGTGTGATATATTGTGGAGCTTAAAATGATTTGCTAATTTGCTTGCCGTGCGTGCGTGAAAATTGATTGCGTTATAATTTACTGACTAGTATTCATATTTTGCGCATTTCTCTGCATTGCTCATGGATAGTTTCGTAATATAATGTACAGTCCTAAGCAGGTATGCTTGGCATTGCATAATAAATGTAAAACTTATCCTAAACATGGTTTTAAAACCATTTGCCTGCCTATTCATATACGCATACTCTTGGCCGAGCGCATCCAGTCTCTGTACTCAAGACGCTTTGCTCTGGTAGCGTGGATTTAAATCCAGCTACCTAAGGTAAAGGTTTCTGTCAAAAACTTTCCGGGCTGGGGAGTTTAGGTGTTGATGCGGAGTATAGGTATGTATTTTGTTTTTCTCTTTATTTTACATGCTCATTGGAGGCCTCAGCTGAAGAGGCATAATAATGCACCTGTTAATATTATCAATTAATGAGAATAATGGTTCTCAAGTTTAAGTTGTTTCAAGCTAAACATAAGCATGAATAACTTTAAATTGTATAGCTATATTCTATATAGTTCAATACTATATCGTTAGTATTTGCACTAATGACAATTGAGAGGGACACTAGGTATTGGTATACCTGCTATTGGGATTGGTAGCAAAATATTACCCATTATGTAAGTTAAAACCTTTGGGTATTTCTATTAGGGACACAAATCAGGACACAGGAGCTTGACGAAAAAATCTTGCATATACCTAGGTTGAAACAGAAAACAACACAGACACAAACATTTTATCATTTATGCTATTTAACTCAAAGCGCTTCTATAATCACCTAGTAATACTAGCTAACACCATCCTTCAATAACACTACATCTTAACCTTTTATTACCAAAATTACTTTCCATTAAACTCTCACCAACAACACAATCTGTACTCCCTTGACACCAGTTAATAACCATCAGATATTGTAATGAACAAGATCCTACAAACCCTCAGTAGATATAATCTGAAAAGCAGAATTGGTATGTTACACCATGTAATCAACGAACACATTTCAATGCCGGCTGCTTCATTAACTTGATATTTTGAAAAGATAATTTATTGATGGAGCCGTATATATATATATATACTCGCTAACATTTGTAATTATTATGATAGGCCTATGCGTATTGAACAGCGAAATATTTACAACAAATGTATATGAAAAGCAACTTTATATGAAACTGAAGTTAAGTAACAATTATTATCATCCCATCCATTGCGTATGTTTGATATTGTTCTAAAGTATTTTAATTAGTTTGTACTTCATATTAGGCAGAGTATTTGAATATGCTAAATGGCGTTGAATACTTACAAATGCTTATATAAACGTTAAAGCTAATTGTTTATATTCTCGCTTCCAAATCCTGCCCGGTGAACCCATGCCTTTAAGGGAGGGGGGTCACCTACTTTTGTTTCTCTCCTTTTTTATCTGTCTCTGGTTTGTATCCATTCGCTACCAATCAGCCTACTGTTTGAAGACGTTCATCCCCACCCAGGTGTATTGTATGGAGAAATCCGGCTTCGCCGGAGACATTTTCCTATCGAAAAATATACAAATTTAGCTTGCTGTCAACACAAAAATATATATATGCTGGCTCGCTACCGCTCGCCAGGAAATATTGACCCCTGGATGGGGGTAAACGTCATAAAATAGTAGGCTGAATGGGGCGAATGGATACAAGCCAAAAAGAGAGCGAGAAAGAAAAAAAAAAGCGATGTGGGCTCCCTCAACAGACTAACAGACAGCCAAACAGACGCCCCGACACTATGCAGTCAACCTTTTGCTACGTTTGTTTGTTCCAGGGACAAGGGTAATAATAACACTCGTATGAACAATATATACTGTGTATATATATATATATATATATATATATATATATATATATATATATATTATGTAATTTGTACGAGATCATTGTATTTTTTTTTTGTCTCCATCTTGAGTATACCGTAGCTATATTTTAAGAATGTTGCACAAGCAGTTACTGTCCTGCCTTTGTTAGATACCGTACTGTAAATACGTTAGAGCTTGGATGGTGTTACATGTCAACATTGTAATATTACCAGACATACTATGATAAAAAAAAGTGTCTTGCTGATGGTAAATTGAACCCCTTTACAACTGATTTCTCGATACGTAATTTAACATTTATATGAATCTACTATGTTTCTGCGTCGAATTAAAGCCAAGTGTTCATAATTTACAAGACATTTCGCAACACAATCTACGGAATAGCTGAGTAACCAAAAAAGTAACATAGCAATTTACCATCAGCTGCAATATAATCGACTATATTAGACGCATGACAAGACAGGATTACCATTTTTAGGGATATTTCGTTGGCACTAGTTCGGTAAGTTTGGTCGTAGCACAGTATTTATTACTTAGTATATCCCCCCGATGGACACGGCCCAAGCATAGTACACCTGAACGATCACCGATTGCTTTCCATAGATTACCATATTGGCTGACTCGAATGATTCTCACAACACCTATCTTGACTCCAGTACCTCTCATAGCATCTACACTGACCTGCGTGATTCTTACAACATCCACATTGTTTCACATGTAGCAACCCCCCCCCCCACACACATCCCGCCACATACATCCTCCTCCCCCCCCCCCCCCCCCCCACACACACACACATCCCCCCCCACACACACACACATCCCCTCCGCACACACATCACCCCCCACACACATCCTTCCCCCCCACCCCACACACACACACATTCCCCACCCACCACACACACACACACACACATATTCCCCCCCCCCCCCACACACATTCCCCCCCCCCCCCCCCCCCCACACACACACACAGACAGACAGACAGGCAGAGATCTGGCTCTCCTAGGTTCCCCAAACACAGTTATCACTTCCCTTCAGCTAGTACCAGTTGAAAACCCACGCCCTCGCTGTTAGGAACATTTGGATGCCACGTTTCAGTAACCCCTTATGTACCGGTGACGAAATTTAATTTTTAATCTAGATATATTTCGACGATTTTCTGCAGTTTAAAACCTTCTGTACCGGTGACGTCTTTCTCTATTATACTGTACCTATATTTAGACGATTTTATGCCGTTTATGAGGGATCTGTGGTAGTAAAAACGAGATAATGAGATAGTTCAAAGCCTGTTAATTGTTGGAGACCCTTTTTAGACTGAATACAATCGTGTAATTGTAGCCAGCATAAAGCCAAAAAGACGTCACGGTACAGAAGGGTCTAAAACCTGTGTTAGGAATAAGTAATTACCACAAGACGAGACATTGGACACGGTTGCAAGAGGCAAACAGCTGGAAGTATTGACATTATAGGTGGGCCGTTACTTTCTTTAGCCGGTATCACATGAGCGCTTTTTCCCTCAACATTTATCCTCATCACTGGTCTGGCAGCTTAGGAGATCAATATTTAATACATTTCGGTTACCTAAATTCACCTATCATCAGTCTACTTTCCGGTACCACGGCAAAATATTCTATAAATGTTGCCAGAAAAATGTTGATCATCGAATGTTGACTATAAAAGCTCTCGTGTGATACCGGCTTTAGAGACGCTGACACCGAGTTATAGTAAATCATCCCCACGATCATCTGTAAGGTGTGGTGGGTTCGATGGGGGTGCGAGAAGGGCTGGTGGTGTGGTTGGATAGGGGAGTGAGCGAGGAAGGTGTAGGGGGTTTGAGGGAGGAAGGGGGATGGAGGTTATGGTTGGATAGGGGAGTGAGCGAGGAAGGTGTAGGGGGTTTGAGGGAGGAAGGGGGATGGAGGTTATGGTTGGATAGGGGAGTGAGCGAGGAAGGTGTAGGGGGTTTGAGGGAGGAAGGGGGATGGAGGTTATGGTTGGATAGGGGAGTGAGCGAGGAAGGTGTAGGGGGTTTGAGGGAGGAAGGGGGATGGAGGTTATGGTTGGATAGGGGAGTGAGCGAGGAAGGTGTAGGGGGTTTGAGGGAGGAAGGGGGATGGAGGTTATGGTTGGATAGACGAGTGAGCGAGGAAGGTGTAGGGGGTTTGAGGGAGGAAGGGGGATGGAGGTTATGGTTGGATAGACGAGTGAGCGAGGAAGGTGTAGGGGGTATATTAGACATACAGTAACATCTTTGTAGAACATAACACTTTACCGTAGCGAGTGTACTCCATTCAGAACACTTTTTGTAAACATTGAACACGTCCGTAGCTGAGCTCTCAAGATTGCGGGACTGAAGAAGAGTTTGTTTACGCGCGGGACTATTGTGATAGACAAAATCGAGTGTTACAAAACTTATCAAAACTATTCTCCCACAACAGAATCTATGTGAGTATATTATAAGGATTCCATAGAGCTTCACCTTCCCTAATAAATTATGTATAATAACGCTGCGAGTCTATTCCCTATAATTATGTATAATAACGCTGCGAGTCTATTCCCTATAATTATGTATAATAACGCTGCGAGTCTATTCCCTATAATTATGTATAATAACGCTGCGAGTCTATTCCCTATAATTATGTATAATAACGCTGCGAGTCTATTCCCTATAATTATGTATAATAACGCTGCGAGTCTATTCCCTATAATTATGTATAATAACGCTGCGAGTCTATTCCCTATAATTATGTATAATAACGCTGCGAGTCTATTCCCTATAATTATGTATAATAACGCTGCGAGTCTATTCCCTATAATTATGTATAATAACGCTGCGAGTCTATTCCCTATAATTATCCTTGACTTTAAGTGTGCTGGCTCAATAATCCAATAGAGTTAATAGCCTCTGAAGTCCTATTTCAACCAACTAACTAAGTCTGTTTCGTTACGGGAGGTCATGCACGGAGCCCGATGCTGGTGCGGTGAAGGATGCCGTGTGAATCTGCGCATGTGTGACTACTTTGATTCGTCGCGCATGCGCAGATCCACACCCTGCACCGTACCGGCAATGGGCTCCGTGCATAATATCTTAGTTAAAATAGGACTTCAGAGGTTATAAACCCTTCTGGGTGATCTAGGCAGCACACTGTAAGTAAAGAATCGCGTCAGGACTGAAGCCCCTTTTCAGGAACTCCAGTCCCGTGATGTCCCCCTTCCTGTTGGTATAAGCACGAATCGGAAAGCTTGGTTCGACGTGTACTTTGCTTGAGAGGGCGAGGGGAGATGGGGCACAGCCGTCTCGGTAACGTTCAACAAGACTACATCGGCCTTATATTTACCATGTTTTTTGTTTTTTTCTTCAAGGAATATAGTGTTTCATAGTTGTTTTGCATGGTTTGAGTGGAGGATTTGCATAAACTTACCCATTATCTATCAATCTAGGCGTTTCCGGTGGGGGCCAGGTTTGGAGCTGTAGTGGCAGTTGAGGCCTTTGTTGAGGAGGTCTTCTTGGTCCAGGGTCAGAATGGTGTTAGTAAGGTTTATATATCCTTTTGTTGGTTTGGGTAGTTTTAAGTTTGCGCCATAAAGACGGGCAAGCTTTTTTATGGTTGTGTGGCGATGGGCAGCCCCCTAGGAGTTCTTTTTGCGAACTTTTTCATGGGTACCATCGAGGAAGAGCTCCTAGCTGCCCAACGACCCGTCGTCTACTGTAGATACGTGGATGACATCTTCGTGCAAATCAAGGACCTCCACGAACTACAGGAACTCCAGCGTCGCTTCATGACCTCCTCCGGACTTAACTTCACCTTTGAAAAATCTAACAATGGACAACTCCCCTTCCTCGACATCCTCGTAGCTCTGAACGACCATGGGTTCAAAACCACCGTCTAGATTAA
>CM064555.1:3859683-3874683 GCA_032716605.1 Paralithodes platypus
GGCAGAACACTGAAGGCAAACGTTGAAGTAGGAAGGGAAGGGAAGATATATACGAAGAGAGGTAGAGAAGGGTAAGGAGACGTAGAATAAGATAAGTGGAGGAAGGTAGGGAAAGACAGAGGGAGGTAGGGAGAGACAGAGGGAGGTAGGGAGACATAAAAAGGAAAGATATATACAAAGAGAGTTAGAGAAGGGTAAGGAGAGATAGAGTAAGAATAATAGAGGAAGGCAGGGAGAGGCAGAGGAGGAAGGGGAAAACCGAGGAAAGTAGGGATAATTAGAGTAACATAGGGCAAAATAGAGTAACGTAGGCAGAGTAAGAGTAGGACAGCAAAAGTAGAGGAATATAGGGAGAGGTAACAGATGAAAGAGGGGTTGGATAGCGGAAACCAATTTAAGGGGAGATGGGCCGTTTTTCTGGACCACTTTCTCCCTCATGTTTAGCCCCATTAGTTTTCAGATGTTAAGATGTTTGCCCCATTAGTTAGTCGATTTTAAGACATTTCGACCCATTTCTTCGTCAATATTTAAACCTTTCGTGCTATTTAGGTGTCTATTTTTTCCCTGGCGAACGATAGTGAGCCTGTAATGTTTGAAGAACCGGCCTTCGGCCGGCACATTTTTCTACCGAAAAATGTACACATTAATCTAGGATGGATTTTTTATTTTTGTTTTTAAATTTGATGGAGGTCTAGGGAGGAAACTAGAAAAATAATGAATACATGAACAAATCTCCCAACAAGTAAACCATCCCTCTTTAACCCTTTAAGTACCAGCGACGTGTGTTAGATTGTATTCCAGCTATAATTAGACGATATTTTGCAGCTTAGGAAGGATCTGTGGTGTTTAAAAAGGGTTGGTTGAGATAGTTTGAAATCTTATTATTGCTAGAGGTCCTTCCGAAGCTTAATATAATCATCAAATATTTGCCAGAATAGGATGAAAAGGACGTCACCGGTACTGTACGGGTTATGGGAAGATTTTTAGTTTGTTCCCTAGACCTCCATCAAACTTAAAATTACACCCCCTAGATCCCATTTCGAGATAAATTTGTACATTTTTCGGTAGAACAAATTTCACGGCCGCAAGCCGGTTCCTGTTAAATTGCAGGCTCGCTATCGCTCGCCAGGAAAAATCGACACCTAAATGGCACGAAAGTTCTTAAAATTGACAGACATGGGGCGAAAGGTCTTAAAATCGCTAAACTAATGGGGCGAACATCTTATAATCTCAAACCCAATGGGGCTAAACATGAGAGAGAAGGGGGGCCAGAAAAACTACCCATCTCCCCTTAAGCAGAGACTGTGGGATAGACAGAGGTACAAAGGAGTACAGAGGAAATCAAGCAACAACAGATCTAGTGACCCTTCTAGGCTGCTTGTTCTCCAAAACACTGAGGATCAAATGTCCAAACAGTGGTTTAGAGTGGGTAAGGGCACATTGGAAAGGGAACTAATGTCCGTGGCAGGATTAGGAAGTTAGTAGGGGACAGATGGGTTAGTAACCGAGGGGAGGATAAAATAAAGTTATTCATTTACAAACGCAGTCAGTCGCGGGTTTGATGCGAGATATTTGTCTAGGCGGAGTTTGAATGAATCAACGGTGCTGCAGTCTATAACGTCTCGGGGAAGACCATTCCACAAGTTGACAACTTGATTGAAGAAGAAATTCTTAGATTCGTGCGAGTTAAAAGATAAGTGAAGGTAAGTGAATCTATGCCCTATTTATTTTCAACTGACGGTAAATTGCGTAGTTCCCATCAAGATTTCTCATTTATTTTGAAGATTTTGTAGTGAAATATTGTACTGTTTATATAAACTTGGTCTAAATATGATGCAGAGACATACCGTAGTGATTATATGATGCAGAGACATACCGTAGTGATTATATGATGCAGAGACATACCGTAGTGATTATATGATGCAGAGACATACCGTAGTGATTATATGATGCAGAGACATACCGCAGTGATTATATGATGCAGAGACATACCGCAGTGATTATATGATGCAGAGACATACCGTAGTGATTATATGATGCAGAGACATACCGCAGTGATTATATGATGCAGAGACATACCGTAGTGATTATATGATGCAGAGATATACCGTAGTGATTATATGATGCAGAGACATACCGCAGTGATTATATGATGCAGAGACATACCGTAGTGATTATATGATGCAGAGACATACCGCAGTGATTATATGATGCAGAGACATACCGTAGTGATTATGATGCAGAGACATACCGCAGTGATTATATGATGCAGAGACATACCGTAGTGATTATATGATGCAGAGACATACCGTAGTGATTATATGATGCAGAGACATACCGCAGTGATTATATGATGCTGAGACATACCGTAGTGATTATATGATGCAGAGACATACCGCAGTGATTATATGATGCAGAGACATACCGTAGTGATTATATGATGCAGAGACATACCGCAGTGATTATATGATGCAGAGACATACCGTAGTGATTATATGATGCAGAGACATACCGTAGTGATTATATGATGCAGAGACATACCGTAGTGATTATATGATGCAGAGACATACCGTAGTGATTATATGATGCAGAGACATACCGCAGTGATTATATGATGCAGAGACATACCGCAGTGATTATATGATGCAGAGACATACCGCAGTGATTATATGATGCAGAGACATACCGCAGTGATTATATGATGCAGAGACATACCGCAGTGATTATATGATGCAGAGACATACCGTAGTGATTATGATGCAGAGACATACCGTAGTGATTATATGATGCAGAGACATACCGTAGTGATTATATGATGCAGAGACATACCGTAGTGATTATATGATGCAGAGACATACCGCAGTGATTATATGATGCAGAGACATACCGTAGTGATTATATGATGCAGAGACATACCGCAGTGATTATATGATGCAGAGACATACCGTAGTGATTATATGATGAAGAGACATACCGCAGTGATTATATGATGCAGAGACATACCGTAGTGATTATATGATGCAGAGACATACCGCAGTGATTATATGATGCAGAGACATACCGCAGTGATTATATGATGCAGAGACATACCGTAGTGATTATATGATGCAGAGACATACCGCAGTGATTATATGATGCAGAGACATACCGTAGTGATTATATGATGCAGAGACATACCGTAGTGATTATATGATGCAGAGACATACCGCAGTGATTATATGATGCAGAGACATACCGCAGTGATTATATGATGCAGAGACATACCGCAGTGATTATATGATGCAGAGACATACCGCAGTGATTATATGATGCAGAGACATACCGCAGTGATTATATGATGCAGAGACATACCGCAGTGATTATATGATGCAGAGACATACCGCAGTGATTATATGATGCAGAGACATACCGCAGTGATTATATGATGCAGAGACATACCGCAGTGATTATATGATGCAGAGACATACCGCAGTGATTATATGATGCAGAGACATACCGCAGTGATTATATGATGCAGAGACATACCGCAGTGATTATATGATGCAGAGACATACCGCAGTGATTATATGATGCAGAGACATACCGTAGTGATTATATGATGCAGAGACATACCGCAGTGATTATATGATGCAGAGACATACCGCAGTGATTATATGATGCAGAGACATACCGCAGTGATTATATGATGCAGAGACATACCGCAGTGATTATTTGATGCAGAGACATACCGCAGTGATTATATGATGCAGAGACATACCGCAGTGATTATATGATGCAGAGACATACCGCAGTGATTATATGATGCAGAGACATACCGCAGTGATTATATGATGCAGAGACATACCGCAGTGATTATATGATGCAGAGACATACCGCAGTGATTATATGATGCAGAGACATACCGCAGTGATTATATGATGCAGAGACATACCGCAGTGATTATATGATGCAGAGACATACCGCAGTGATTATATGATGCAGAGACATACCGCAGTGATTATATGATGCAGAGACATACCGCAGTGATTATATGATGCAGAGACATACCGCAGTGATTATATGATGCAGAGACATACCGCAGTGATTATATGATGCAGAGACATACCGCAGTGATTATATGATGCAGAGACATACCGCAGTGATTATATGATGCAGAGACATACCGCAGTGATTATATGATGCAGAGACATACCGCAGTGATTATATGATGCAGAGACATACCGCAGTGATTATATGATGCAGAGACATACCGCAGTGATTATATGATGCAGAGACATACCGCAGTGATTATATGATGCAGAGACATACCGCAGTGATTATATGATGCAGAGACATACCGCAGTGATTATATGATGCAGAGACATACCGCAGTGATTATATGATGCAGAGACATACCGCAGTGATTATATGATGCAGAGACATACCGCAGTGATTATATGATGCAGAGACATACCGCAGTGATTATATGATGCAGAGACATACCGCAGTGATTATATGATGCAGAGACATACCGCAGTGATTATATGATGCAGAGACATACCGCAGTGATTATATGATGCAGAGACATACCGCAGTGATTATATGATGCAGAGACATACCGCAGTGATTATATGATGCAGAGACATACCGCAGTGATTATATGATGCAGAGACATACCGCAGTGATTATATGATGCAGAGACATACCGCAGTGATTATGTGATGCAGAGACATACCGCAGTGATTATATGATGCAGAGACATACCGCAGTGATTATATGATGCAGAGACATACCGCAGTGATTATATGATGCAGAGACATACCGCAGTGATTATATGATGCAGAGACATACCGCAGTGATTATATGATGCAGAGACATACCGCAGTGATTATATGATGCAGAGACATACCGCAGTGATTATATGATGCAGAGACATACCGCAGTGATTATATGATGCAGAGACATACCGCAGTGATTATATGATGCAGAGACATACCGCAGTGATTATATGATGCAGAGACATACCGCAGTGATTATATGATGCAGAGACATACCGCAGTGATTATATGATGCAGAGACATACCGCAGTGATTATGATGCAGACACATACCCCCGTGATTATATGATGCAGAGACATACCGCAGTGATTATAGATGCAGAGACATACCGCAGTGATATATGATGCAGAGACATACCGCAGTGATTATATGATGCAGAGACATACCGCAGTGATTATGTGATGCAGAGACATACCGCAGTGATTATGTGATGCAGAGACATACCGCAGTGATTATATGATGCAGAGACATACCGCAGTGATTATATGATGCAGAGACATACCGCAGTGATTATATGATGCAGAGACATACCGCAGTGATTATATGCAGAGACATACCGCAGTGATTATATGATGCAGAGACATACCGCAGTGATTATATGATGCAGAGACATACCGCAGTGATTATATGATGCAGAGACATACCGCAGTGATTATATGATGCAGAGACATACCGCAGTGATTATATGATGCAGAGACATACCGCAGTGATTATATGATGCAGAGACATACCGCAGTGATTATATGATGCAGAGACATACCGCAGTGATTATATGATGCAGAGACATACCGCAGTGATTATATGATGCAGAGGATTATGATGCAGAGACATACCGTAGTGATTATATGATGCAGAGACATACCGCAGTGATTATGATGCAGAACATACCGCAGTGATTATATGGCAGAGACATACCGCAGTGATTATATGATGCAGAGACATACCGTAGTGATTATATGATGCAGAGACATACCGTAGTGATTATATGATGCAGAGACATACCGTAGTGATTATATGATGCAGAGACATACCGCAGTGATTATATGATGCAGAGACATACCGCAGTGATTATATGATGCAGAGACATACCGTAGTGATTATATGATGCAGAGACATACCGCAGTGATTATATGATGCAGAGACATACCGCAGTGATTATATGATGCAGAGACATACCGTAGTGATTATATATTCTTCCATCAAGTATTGAGAAATTAGTTGCCAAGGGATTAATTTTACCGACAGATGAAATTAAACTGAATATAGTCAGAGGATGACAAGTTGTCACGGTATATAGTCAGAGGATGACAAGTTGTCACGGTATATAGTCAGAGGATGACAAGTTGTCACGGTATATAGTCAGAGGATGACAAGTTGTCACGGTATATAGTCAGAGGATGACAAGTTGTCACGGTATATAGTCAGAGGATGACAAGTTGTCACGGTATATAGTCAGAGGATGACAAGTTGTCACGGTATATAGTCAGAGGATGACAAGTTGTCACGGTATATAGTCAGAGGATGACAAGTTGTCACGGTATATAGTCAGAGGATGACAAGTTGTCACGGTATATACAGTACATTTCATTAACCTTTTTTCTCTTGGTGACGTCCTTTTATTTGAGTTCAGCTACATTTAGACGATATTAAAAGCAGCGTTCATCTCATTTCATCATCAAGTTGATCCGATATCAAAATGTCATTAACCTATTTTTCTCTTGGTGACGTCCAAAAAAATCAGTCCCCTTAATATAATAATGCGAGATTTTGAGAAGTAATGTTACTGTCAAGTAAAATAGTGGAAAAATAACGTAATAAATATGATTATAATTATTATAGGAGACAAATATTTACCAAGCAAAGTAAGCAAACCAACAAACGTATATCACCACTACCGTGGTGATGGGCTGGTCTATCAGTGGTGATGGGCTGGTCTATCAGAGTGAGAGCTGAGCGATCTCTGCCATACCCATAGCTTACTCTGACTGTTCCTTTAATTATATATCTTCTAGATCTCAAGTGACGGCGTCTTTTCCGTGGATCGACCTCCCTACTGCCAACCTAAAAGTTGGCAGATTGGGAGCCAAAGCGTCACATTTTTCCCTTGCCCCTCAACTTTCCCTTTATAATTGCTGAGGGGCACAGGGCCTTGGGTGGGGCTTTGGTTTCCTGGGCGTTTCCGCGCCCTCCTCGGCTCCCTGCCTTAGAGTGGCTTCGGTCACCCGGGATTTGTTAGTGGTAAGCAGGGAGGGTTTTGTGGGGGCGCTCTACGGCCTTGGCCTTGCTCGGGACCTTGGGTCTGTTCGGCCAGGCAGCCTGGGGAACAACAACAACAACAACAACGTATATAGTTCTTAAGGGAGCCCACCTCGCTTTTTATTTCTCTTTCTCTCCCTCTCTCTTTGGCTTGTATTCATTCGGCCCCATTCAGCCTACTGTTTTAAGACGTTTACCCCCATCAAGGTGTCAATATTTTCCTGGCGAGCGGTAGCGAGCCAGAATATATATATTTTTGTTTTGACAGCAAGGTAAATTTGTACATTTTTCAATAGACAAATGTATGAAGCCGAATTTCTCCATACAATGCTGGCTCGCTATCGCTCGACAGGAAGATATCGACACCTGGATGGGGATAAACGGCTTAAAACAGTTGGCTGAATGGGGCCGAATGGATACAAGCCAGGGAAAAAGAGAAAAGGAGATAAAGATATAAAAGCCGGTGACCCCCCCTAGACACACACGCACACGGTCAATATTATTCCTATTTGGAATTGTAATACTTTGGTTGTCATTAGACGATTGTATGCGGCTTACTAAGGACCTGTGGGTATTATAAGGGTAAAGAATACCTCAATCAACCCTCTGACTTCCATATACCCTTCCTAATCTGAATAAAATCGTCTAATAACTACCAGAAAACAGAAAATAAATGCGTCTTGGATCTTGAAAGGGTTAATTATAGGAATATGTTAAACATAGTTAACCGACTTGCAATTCATTATTACGTTAAATATGGATATAAACAATCTGTCAGATCGTAATATGACATTTGATATTTTTGAATTATTAGAGACACGATTAACATTTGCCCTTTATAATTTCATCAGGCATGTTTCCCTACTATTACATGCTATATATTTCGTCAGGCATGTTTCCCTACTATTACATGCTATATATTTCGTCAGGCATGTTTCCCTACTATTACATGCTATATATTTCGTCAGGCATGTTTCCCTACTATTTCATGCTATATATTAAATATATAGCTACTGGCTGAGATGTCCGGGAACCGAATTTTTATCATGTATACAAATGTTGTATACATGATAAAAAATCGGTTCACGGACATCTCAACCAGTAGCTCTCAGCCAGTGCCAAATCAACCAAGACCAACCAAACCAGTGCCAAAATATAGTACGAACCTAACCTAACCTAAACTAACCTAACCGTATTGGCTGAATTAGTATTGGTTGAGAGCTACTGGTTGAAATTATCTACTGGCTGAGTTGTCCGGTCACCTAAAAATTCAGGTTCTAGACTTTGAGTGACAGTGTAATGTGTTTAGTCTAAAGTTCCATCATTATTTAGCCGAAAGCGGGAGAGTTTTGGACCGAAGATAAACTGTTTAGTGTTGGTGTCGTTAGTCACTGTAATCTGGGGTTATTGATCAATTCTCCCATGAAGCCCCTGCCTTCCAAATAGGTTAGTAATGCTGGTATCACACGAGAGCGTTTATAGTCAATATTCTAGGGTCAACATTTTGCTGGCATCATGTTTGGGATATTTTGCACTGGTATCGGAAATTTTAGACTGATGTTAGATAAATGTTGGTGACTGTCATTTAAATACGTTGACCTTATAAGCTGCCAGACCAGTGTTCAGGATAAATGTTGAGGGAAAAAGCGCTCGTGTGATACCGGCTTAAAAAGGATGCATTTTTCGGTTCAAACTTATTACTATTATATCCTTTTATCTATGACAATATTGCTACCAAATGTATTACATCTAATATATCAATTAAGGGGGTAGTGCTTGTTTTTTTGGTCTATTTATTTATATATTAATATATTTTTGAGTTTCCTCGCTTGACCTCCATCAAGAACACCCCCTAGTCCCCCTTTCAAGATAAATTTGTACATTTTTCGGTAGAAAAATATCCTGGCCGAAGGCCGGTTCCTTCTAAAATTACAGGCTCGCTATTGCTCGCCAGAAAAAAAATCAACACCTAAATGGCACGAAATGGACAACAAAATGGGTCGAAAGGTCTCAAAATCGCCAAACTAACGGAAAGAACGTCTTAAGCGGAGTGCAAAGTATGTCCCCAAGGAAATGAGAGGAGTTTATTGTTATTCAGACATAATACTGTATTAACACATTTAGGTGTAATCAAATTTTATTAAATTCACTACCAACACCAAACACCTCCCAATGAAATTAATGAAAACATGTATCCTACCGGGATTCGAACCTGGATTACCACATACGGATCTTAAACACTAACCATTACACTATCAAGACAGTTAAAGTAGGATAGATACAATACTACTACCGTGTATCCATGACCCCACCTCGGCTCAAAAGAAAACAAAATATATATATATATATATATACATGAATATATAGATAAATAAATAATTAAATAAAGAGAGAAATATATTAAGATGCAAATACTTATTCATATAATTGATTTTGTTGTCTCAATTCGTGTCAACACCAAAGTGGCAGCCACTATCCTACTAACATGTGTCATGTTTGCGGGAACCCTGACACATACCAGAATATACTCAATTAAAGTTGCAAGCAACGTTGTCCGGGGTACGAGCGGTTTTGCAAGCAGGGTATTGTGTTGGATACAAAAGCTGTGCCACATATATCAAAAGATCATTTAACTTATCGGGCATGGAGAAACTACAGAAGGAACAGATTGTGCAAACAAACAAGAGCGAGAGAGAGAGAGATTGGCTGTATAAGGGATCTGCCTCTATTCGTTTAGTAACAGAGTTGTAGATATGTGGAATAGGCTACCGAGTGCTATAATGGGATCAAGAACAATAGAGCTTCAACTTGAAATTAGATAGAACGAGATGGGTTGGGTGTGAAAGGGATCTGCCATGTGTAGGTCAATCGGCTCTCTGCAGACTCCCGCTTTCTTATTTTTTATGTTCTCATTTGTGAGGGAGAGAGAGTATGGCGAGAGAGAATAGGATGTCGTAAACGTAAGGAAGATAGCAAGAAATATGAGAGAGAGAGAGAGAGAGCGTGGGATGGGTTGGGTGTGAAAGGGATCTGACATGTGTGGGCCAATCGGCTCTTTGCAGATTCCGGGTTTCCTATGTTCTCATTTGTGAGAGAGAGAGAGAGACTAGGATGTCATAAATGTAAGGAAGACAGAGATAGATGAGAGAGAGTTTTTATGAGATGGGTTTGGTGTGAAAAGGATATGTCTTGTGTGGGACAATTGGCTCTCTACAGACTCCCATTTTCTTATGTTCCTATTTCTTACAATTGTGTTTTGTTGCAGGTATACGATAACATGGATGTATAGTAAGCAGTGTAAATAACAGGTAACGTTTGGGATGGGTTGAGTGTGAATGGGATCTGCTTTATGTGGGCCACTTGGCTCTCTGCAGACTCCCATTTTCATCTTGGTTGCATGTTTAAGGGACCTGCCTCATTTGTACCGGTGTGCAAACAAACAAGAGCGAGAGAGAAAGAGATTGGCTGTGTAAGGGATCTGCCTCTATTCGCTTGGTAAAAGAGTTGTAGATATGTGGAATAGGCTACCGAGTGCTATAGTGGGATCAATAACAATAGAGCTTCAACATAAAATTTGATAGGACGAGATGGATTGGGTGTGAAAGGGATCTGCTGTGTGTGAGCCAATCGGCTCTCTGCAGACTCCCATTTTCATCTTGGTAGCATGTGCAAGGGATTTGCCTCATTTGTACCAGTGTGCAAATAAGAGAGAGAGAGAGAGATTGGCTGTGTAAGGGATCTGCCTCTCTCGTAACAGAGTCGTAGATATGTGAAATAGGCTACCTAGTGCTATAGTGGGATCAAGAACAATAGAGAATTTCAAGATAAAATCAGATAGTCATATGGACGAAATGGGTTGGATGTGAAAGGGATCTGCCTTCTGTGGGCCACTTGTCTCTCTGCAGATTCCCATGTTCATCTTAGTTGCAAGTGTAATGGATCTGCCTTATTTGTACCGGTGTGCAAACAAACGAGCGAGAGAGAGACTAGGTGTGTAAGGGATCTGCCTCTATTCGCTTAGTAGCAGAGTTGTAGATATGTGGAATAGGCTACCGAGTGCTATAGTGGGATAAAAAACAATAGAGTTCAACATAAAATTAGATAGGACGAGATGGGTAAGGTGTGAAAGGCTGCCACGGGCGTGTCTAGCCACCATTTTGGATATCATATCAAAAGTTGCCCAATACAAAAATGCACCTTGTGTCAAAGTTTGGTCCCGATCCGACAAACGGTTCCGGAGTTATTGCGTAAAAACCGGACTATATATAATATTATGGAAGCATGCAATACTCTTGATGCCCTGATACCGTTGCTTGCTGTTTGAGGGAGGAGGAAAGGTAAGTCACACCGTGACACCACACCAAAAATTGTCAAAACTTTGAAGGTCTTGAACTTTGTTATTAAACTAAGCATTTGGCAAAGGGAGGAATTGTTAAAAACCTTAGCCAATACTCTGCTATTCACCAGAAATAAATTTGAATTATCATTATTATTTGGTAGGGTAGGTATGTATAGGTAGGTTGGTTAAATAATTGGTGGAATTCTTAGGGACTCTTAACTATTTTGAGATAGTTAAATTTTAAAAATTATTAACTAAAATATTATTAAGCAAAACTAGGGGATGCGGGGAAGCCTATAGACTGAAGACTGGAAACATTGTGTAGGTAGCTATCACGGTTTTAAAGTCATATAAGAATAGACAGTTTTCAATGCTGCAGCCAAACTATTCCACCCATTTATATTCTTTTGGTATCAAAACGTTCGGAATTGCGAGCCTCACCCAACCACGTAAAAATGGCTTTGACCATCGGCGTAGTTTTAAAGATGTGGAATTTTAAGTGGAATTCAAGTTTTTTTCAAGATTGCCGGAAAAAACCCCACCTGAAAAAGCAAAACCTTTTCTATAACATTTGCGGAGCATTAGTAGTGGAGTCCATATACCAAAGCCCAATAATTTCCTATGAGTGGGAGAGACGGTATTTAGGTGTCAATTTTTTCGGGAAATCGGCTGCCACGAACCTGTTTGGCCGCCATGTCGGATGTTTAGCATTATCAAAATTTGCCCAATACAAATACGCACCTCTTGTGAAAGTTTGATCCCGATCCAAAAAGCGGTTCTGGAGTTATTGCATAAAAACCGGCGTGGAGAAATAATTTGGATGTTATTAATTCAAATTATTTTAATGATTTAATGATTACAATAGGGGTTCCCCGTAGGGGTCGAACCCCTAATTATATTTTTTTTTTTTTTTTTTTTTTTTTAAGAGACAATGAACGGAGGAAGGAAAAACACAGATAAAACAAAAAGGTCCATGTGCCTAAAGGCATCCTCCATTCATAAAATGTTTGTAACAACTGGATTTAAACATTTGTTGATTGTAAGTTTGTGGAAAGCAATTCGAGGGAAGTGAATTCCAAAGAGTAGTAGCTCTGGGGATAAATGAATTCTGATAAGCAGAAGTTCTGCATTGTGGAGGAGAAAGTGTAAATTTCATGGGCGCTCTCAGCTGCCCTAGTTCTACGGGGAAAGATGTGGAGAGGCGGCACAATTGAAGCAAGTTCCTCGGAACAATTGCTGTGAAAATATCTGTAGAATAATGCAAGGGATGCAACGTTTTCTTCGTATGGCTAATGTAGGAAGGTCCTGTGTGATTGCAGGGTTATTGATTAATCTAATAGCTTTATTTTGAATTTTGTCCAACTGCCTCAATGCAACCACTCCACTTCCACCCCACAGAGGTGAACAGTAATCCATCTGAGAGCGCACATGACTTTTATATATTACGGCCAACTGCTCGTCAGTGAAGAATTCTCGAACTCTGTACAGGAGTCCCAGTTTTTTAGAGGCATTCTTAGCAATGCTTCTAACATAATGTGTCCAGCTCAAGTTAGTAGTTAATGTTACACCGAGAATGTCAATACTAGGGGAAGTGGGAATATTTACATCATTAAAAAATATATGGGAGTCAGTGAGATTCTGTCGGTTAGAAAATTGAATGTACTTGGTTTTTCTGTGCATTAAAGGAAACTAGATTCTCTTGTCCCCATTCATTAATTCTAGAAAAGGTCCTGGTTTCAGAGAAATTGCAGTGTTTATTTTTGAATTTTATAAGATCGGGTTGGGTGAAAGAATTGGTAAATGTGAAGGAACTGTGGAGTGTTGAGGTCATCTGCGTAGGAATGTATTGGATTATGAGTGGTAGATATGAGATCATTGATATGAATGAGGAACAGAGTTGGGGCCAGAACTGATCCCTGGGGAACACCAGCATTTATTGAGTGAAATTGAGAATAAAGGCCATCTACCATTACACGTATTTTTCTGTTATGAAGATAAGAAGAAATTAGTGGAACTAATGATGCAAGGCCGTAGTGTGACATCTTCGACAATAAGGATTGATGCCAGACTCTATCAAATGCCTTTGATATATCCAGTGCTATTGTATGTGTTTCACCATGTTGGTCTGTAGCTTGGTTGATTTGATGCGTAAGAAGGCAAAGAATGTCTGCAGTTGATCGACATCGTCGAGTGTTATATAAGTAACACGCCATTCTTAACATTAATAATCAATTACAAACCCCATTGTACCTGAATAAACTAATGAAAGCATATGGTCCTCCCGGGATTCGTACTCGGGACACCACACTCAGAACATAACACTTAAACCATTACACCACCAATCTCAATTATATTTCATAGGTAAACTTGTACTATTACATGACGTTATAATAGTCTTACAACTCAAGAAGAGCCACCTTCATTGTGCAATATATTACATGGTGAACTATTTAGTAACATGTTATTATAAATCCCCAGGTAAACTTTGGCCACCTTCATTAAGGGGGGTCACCGACTTTGTTTATCTTTTTCTCTCCTTTTCTCTCTTTCCCTGGTTTGTATCTATTCGGCCCCATTCAACCAACTGTTTTAAGACGTTTATCCCCATCCAGGTGTCGATTTCTTCCTGGCGAGCGATAGCGAGCCAGCATTGTATGGAGAAATCCGGCTTCGAGAATTTTTTTTATCGAAAAATGTACAAATTTAGCTAGCTGTCAAAACAAAAATATATATATGCTGGCTCGCTACCGCTAGCCAGGAAAAAATTGACACCTGGATGGAGGTAAACGTCTTAAAACAGTAGGCTGAATGGGGCCGAATGGATACAAGCCAAAGAGAGAGGGAGAGAAAGAGAAAAAGAGCGAGGTGGGCTACCTTAAAACTTATGACACTTGCAGCGAGAAGCTTTGGCCCGGAGGTTCCATAGTGATATTATATATTTTTCCTTTAGCGTTGTCTCATATTGTTTTTAAATTGATCAAACTAATAATTGTTTTCAAAATGATGTGATAAGAGAAGGAAGCACTTGCGGTAAATAGACCAAAATATATGTATGTAGATGGATGTAGAAAATCTACTATTATATTAATTATATATATTCATGCATATACCCCCTTTTTTATTTTTGTTTTATTTTTTGAGCTGGGGGTGGCTGACTCGAGAGTCCGAACAGGAAAAAAAGAAAAAAAAAAAAAAAACACATACACACATATTAACACACATGTTTTTATAAGTTTGATGGAGGTCTACGGAAGAAACTAGACACATAATTAATACATTAATAATTCATAATTAACGAAAAACTGATGCTGATAAGGGTGGAGAGGGAGTAATCTGTAGTTGCTGCCTGCCAATCTGGAACACTAATATTCTAAGTTTAGGAGTCACTGTTGCCTATAAGTAAATAGTATACTATTGAAATATTGAACATTGTAGAGGAATCGACAGAAATGAAAGAGAGAAAAATAATGCATTTGTCTTATTATTGAATACTATGTACACCTACTACCGAGGAGGAAGTACTGGCGCTTAATAGAAATCCCAAGAATACTATTATTATTATTGATTAAATTATTACTAGCATTATAC
>CM064555.1:3879683-3922183 GCA_032716605.1 Paralithodes platypus
TAGAAAAAAAGGCTATAAAAAAGGCTATAGAAGAAAATGCTATAGCAGAAAAGGCTATAGAAGAAAAGGGTATAGAAGAAAAGGCTATAAAAAAGGCTATAGAAGAAAAGGCTATAAAAAGGCTATAAAAAAGGCTATAGAAGAAAATGCTATAGAAAAGTCTATAGAAGAGGCTATAGAAAGAATCGTGGATGAAAGGGAGGGAACTAAAAACAAAGAGAGAGGCCATGCAGTGCAGGAGAGGGGAGAAAGGATTAATGTCAAGTTGGGGTGAAAGGTGTAGGAGAAGGAGGAGGATAACATGGATAACATAGATGGAAATCCATGGGGGAGGAAGAAGCAAAATGGTATGTACACTTGGTCAAAAAGTATCTGCACCCCTACCCTGATCATCTGGTGTGTACAGCTCGGTAGAGTTGGCATCTCTGCCTGTAGCTACATCCATGTATACTACTACCTACCTATACTACCTATGACCTACATGTATACTACTACCTACCTATACTACCTATGACCTACGACCTATACTACTACCTACCTATACTACCTATGACCTACGACCTATACTACTACCTACCTATACTACCTATGACCTACGACCTATACTACTACCTACCTATACTACCTATGACCTACGACCTATACTACTACCTACCTATACTACCTATGACCTACGACCTATACTACTACCTACCTATACTACCTATGACCTACGACCTATACTACTACCTACCTATACTACCTATGACCTACGACCTATACTACTACCTACCTATACTACCTATGACCTACGACCTATACTACTACCTACCTATACTACCTATGACCTACGACCTATACTACTACCTACCTATACTACCTATGACCTACGACCTATACTACCAAGCTGTACACACCAGATGATCAGGGTAGGGGTGCAGATACTTTTTTGACCAAGTGTACAATGTCACAGTGTGCCCTTGTATTGAGCATTGTTCGCATGCGTGGGGAGGTTCCAGGCATACGGCATTTCTCGAAAGGGTAGAGTCAAAAGCATCTCGTCTCATCAACTCACCCCTTACTAATACCCTACAATCTCTCTCTCTCTCTACACGCTGTAATGATGCATCTCTCTCACTATTCTCTCGCTATTACAATATTCAGTGTTCTTCAGAGTTTTTTCAGTGCATACTTCCTCACTTATGGAGACTGGGGGGGGGGGGGGGGACCTGCCTTTCATCATATTCATACCCATATTCTGTCCAATTCTCTATCCCAAGAGTGAACCAATTTCCCCCAGTAATTCTTCTATTCAATATGTAAGCTCTGGAACTTTCTTCCTCAATCTGTCTCCCTTATCCTATGACTTAAACTGCTTCAAGTTCTATGAGTCCAAACAATTTGACTCTAATATGCTTTGAATTTTGGTCTCTATCAGCCTTTGATCTTTGAGGGGGACATTTGTTACTTGCTGCTTTGCCTTTTCACTCCTTCAATCACATATAAAATGAGGAAGATCAGATCAATAGTAGAACATGGAAAATTTAGTAAAATGGAAAAGAAAAATATAGCAAGGGAAATGTGGTAACGAAGGTAATTACTTCACATTAATGGGACAGTGGCTGTTTGTTTGGTCTATTAATTCATTTATTCATATATGTTTTTAGTTTCCTCCCTAGACCTCCATCAAGCTTTAAAAAACACCCCCTAGACCCCCCTTCAAGATAGATTTGTAAATTTTTCGGTAGAAAAATGTCCCGGCCAAAGGCCGATTCCTCCTAAAATTACAGGCTCGCTATCGCTCGCCAGGAAAAAAATCGACACCTAAATGGCACGAAGGGTCCTAATATTGACAAAGAAATGGGGTGAAAGGTCATAAAATCCCCAAACTAATGGAACCAACGTCTTAAAATGTCGAAACTAGTGGGGCTAAACATTAGGGAGAAGGGGGTCCAGAAAAACGGTCTGTCTCCCCTTAATTAAAAAGCCACTAGCGCCACTTCCACTTTTCGTTGATGGAAAAGTCAATGTCCTTTGATTTTTTATGCTTAACAAAAAACTTACTGTCATTCTTCCTTAACACGTTCTGTACCGGAGACGTCTTTTTAACTTTGCTCTGGCTATTATTAGACGATTTTATTCAGTGTAATAGGGGCCTGCAGCAATTAACGAGTTTCGAATGATCTCACTCAACACTTTTTACTACCACAGATCCTTCTTAAACTGCACACAATCGTCAAAATATAGCTCAAATATAACTACAAAGACGTCTGCGGTACAGAAGGGGTTAAGGGGGAGGTAGTTGTTTTTCTGGTCATCCTTCTTCCTCATGTTTAGCCCCCATTAAGTTTCAGATTTTAACATAAGTGTCATTCTAGCTTGTAATATAAAACGTCCAAATACAAAGTAATCATACAGCACAGTTCACCTCGCTCATGTAATACAAAGTAATCATACAGCACAGTTCACCTCGCTCATGTAATACAAAGTAATCATACAGCACAGTTCACCTCGCTCATGTAATACAAAGTAATCATACAGCACAGTTCACCTCGCTCATGTAATACAAAGTAATCATACAGCACAGTTCACCTCGCTCATGTAATACAAAGTAATCATACAGCACAGTTCACCTCGCTCATGTAATACAAAGTAATCATACAGCACAGTTCACCTCGCTCATGTAATACAAAGTAATCATACAGCACAGTTCACCTCGCTCATGTAATACAAAGTAATCATACAGCACAGTTCACCTCGCTCATGTAATACAAAGTAATCATACAGCACAGTTCACCTCGCTCATGTAATACAAAGTAATCATACAGCACAGTTCACCTCGCTCATGTAATACAAAGTAATCATACAGCACAGTTCACCTCGCTCATGTAATACAAAGTAATCATACAGCACAGTTCACCTCGCTCATGTAATACAAAGTAATCATACAGCACAGTTCACCTCGCTCATGTAATACAAAGTAATCATACAGCACAGTTCACCTCGCTCATGTAATACAAAGTAATCATACAGCACAGTTCACCTCGCTCATGTAATACAAAGTAATCATACAGCACAGTTCACCTCGCTCATGTAATACAAAGTAATCATACAGCACAGTTCACCTCGCTCATGTAATACAAAGTAATCATACAGCACAGTTCACCTCGCTCATGTAATACAAAGTAATCATACAGCACAGTTCACCTCGCTCATGTAATACAAAGTAATCATACAGCACAGTTCACCTCGCTCATGTAATACAAAGTAATCATACAGCACAGTTCACCTCGCTCATGTAATACAAAGTAATCATACAGCACAGTTCACCTTTAGTTTGAATCTGCGTGCGAATGAAGTGGTTGAGATGTGTGAGAGGAGGCGAGTGGACATCTGCTGTACCCAGGAAACACTCTGGAAGAGGCATGGGGTACAGTGGATTGTCGGAAGGAGGAAAAGATATAGGATATACTGGATGGGTGTGGAGACTGATAAAGCGAAAGGAGGAGTGGGTGTTCTGGTGGCTGAAGAGCTGGCGGAAAGTGTGCTTCAGATTACGAGAGTTAGTGAAAGGCTGATTGTTTTGAAGTTGAAAGTTGGTGAAAGAATTCTGAATGTGATATCTGCATATGCCCCACAGGCTGGTTTACAGAAAGAGATAAAAGAGGACTTCTGGAATGACACCGTCAGTGTCATTTCAGGCCTCTCGGAGAACGAAATAACTATCGTGGGGGGGGACCTCAATGGTCACGTGGGAGCATCTGCAGATGGATACGAGGGGGTACATGGAGGAATTGGTTACGGAAGGAGAAATCTAGAAGGCGAATATATATTGGAGTCCTGCGTTGCACTCAACATGGTTGTGTGTAACACAAAGTTCAAGAAAAGACAGAGCCACCTGATCACATATAAATCTGGGGTCTCCAGTAGCCAGATAGATTACTTCTTGGTTAACAGGAAAGACTGGAAACTAGTTCGAGATGTAAAGGTCATCCCGAGCGAAGAATGTATCCCCCAGCATAAGCTACTTGTGTGCGACATGAGCTTATACAGAGATCCTAAGCGCAAGAAGGTTTACATACCCAAAAGGAAAGTGTGGCTGCTGAAGGACAAGGAAGTTAGGGATAGGTTTCATAATGAACTGGAGGAAATGAATAGAAATAAGGAAGCTAGGCCTAACGATGTAAATAGCCAATGGAACTTTCTTAAGCATAGCCTTATCGCTGCCACTGACAAAGTCTGTGGGAAAACAAAGGGTCACCCCAGGAATAAGACCTCTTGGTGGTGGAACGATGAGGTAGAACATGCTGTGAAAGAGAAAAGGAGATGCTTCAAAGCATGGAAGAAAGGAGGCAGCAGGGAGGAATACCAGGCAGCTAAACGAACTGCCAAAAGAGTTATTTACAATGCTAAAAATCGCATTAAGGACCTGGTCCTCGAACAAGTGTGTAACACTGACAATCCCAATGGGATCTTCAACCTAGCTAGGCGAGTTAAAAATGACAGTAGGGATATTATAGGTGAACAGTGTGTTAGAGATGATAATGGGAAGATTGTGTATGCAGAAAATGAAATCAGAGAAGCATGGAAGGTACACTATGAACGATTGCTAAATGTAGAGTTTGAATGGGATAAGGAACAGCTTAGTATCGAAAAACCAATATCTGGGCCCCCTCCTTTGATAGCACCAGCTGTAGTGAGCGACGCAATCAATAAAATGAAGGACGGTAAAGCTCCAGGTTGCTCCGACATTGTCGCTGAGATGATAAAAGCCTCAGGGGAGATTGGTGTAAACTTAGTCACTGAGTTGATAAACACCATTATTAAAGATGAGAAAATCCCAGAGGATTGGCTCAAAAGTGTAATAGTAAATATATACAAAGGAAAAGGGGATGCGCTAGATAGAGGAAATTATAGGGGCCTGAAAATGCTTGACCAAATCATGAAGGTCTGTGAGAGAGTCCTTGAGGGTTTGATCAGGCAAAGCATCTCTATTGATGATATGCAGTTTGGTTTTATGCCAGGACGTGGTACAACCGATGCTATCTTCATAGTCAGGCAGATACAGGAAAGATACCTACTAAAAGGCAGGGATCTTTACTTTGTGTTTGTGGACCTGGAGAAGGCCTTTGATAGGGTACCTAGAGATGTTGTACAGTGGGCTATGAGGAAACTTGGTGTGGAAGAGTGGCTGGTGCGTGTGATAATGAAGATGTATGAGGATTCGCGAAGTTCGGTGAGGGTGAAAGGTGTACTGAGTGATGAATTCGCAGTCCGTGTTGGAGTCCATCAGGGTTCAGTGTTAAGCCCCCTCCTCTTTATTATGGTCTTGGAGGCGCTGTCTAGAGTTTTTAGAGGCGGACTCCCGTTGGAACTGTTTTATGCAGACGATTTAGTCCTAATAGCTGACAGTATGCAGGATGCTGAGGCCAAATTCAGAAAGTGGAGAGAGGGCATGGCGAGCAAGGGTTTAAGAGTCAATATTAACAAAACCAAGGTTATGCATTGTAGTTTGAGACGAGGCAATGTGGAAAAGAGCGGTGCATACCCATGTGCAGTGTGTGGAAAGGGAGTGGGCGTTAACTCAATTCAATGTAGCATCTGTCGATGTTGGGTACACCATGGGAGTAAGCGCTGTAGTAGAATAAAGGGGCCCCTGCCGAAGGATAAGTCAGAAATAGAGAAATTTGAGTGCGTAGTGTGCAAAGGCGAGCTTGTGTTAAGTGATGATCCTGTGGCTGTGAATTTTGGAAATGAGTCTTTGGAGCTGGTGAACAAGTTTTGTTACCTAGGAGATACCATCTCTGCCGGTGGTGGGGCTGAGGCTGCCACTGTTGCTAGAATTAGGTGTGGCTGGGGGAAGTTCAGAGAATTGATGCCAATCCTGACCATGAAAAGAATGCCTCTCCCCCTGAAGGGAAAGGTGTATGCCTCATGTGTTAGAAGTGCAATGACGTATGCCTCAGAAACATGGGCCGTTAAAGTAGAGGATGTCAACAGAATGGAGCGTAATGAGATGAGAATGGTGAGATGGATGTGTGGGGCCAGGCTACAGGATAGAATAACAAATGTTGAGCTGAGGAGACGTTTAGGTATAAAGAGTATTAGCGAGGTGATGCGTACAAGTAGACTGGGATGGTATGGACATGTGGAGAGAATGGATGAACAAAATTGGGTGACAAAATGCAGGTCTGTGATTGTGGAGGGAGCTGCACCAAGGGGTGGACCGAGGAAGACCTGGGATCGGACTATACGCGCCGATCTCAAATCCAAGAACTTGACAAGTGAAGCAGCCCTTAACAGGGTTGCCTGGAACGCCGCCATTAGGACAAGAGACTGAAACTGCACTTATGTGTGGAACACTCAGTCTTAAAATGTTATGTATGTATGTATGTACCTCGCTCATGTTAAGGGGAGATGGGTCGTTTAATTGGTCCCCTTTCTCCCTCGTGTTAATTCCCATTTGTTTTGAGATTATAAGATGTTCGGTCCATTAGTTTGGCGATCATAACACCTTTCGCCCCATTTCGTTGTAAATTTAAAGACCTTTCGTGCAATTTGAGGTGTCGATATTTTCATGGCGAGCGATAGTGAGCCTGAAATTTTAAGAGGAACCGGCCTTCGGCCAGGACATTTTTTCTACCGATTTTGTTTACAAATTCATCTTGAAGGGGGGGTCTAGATGGTGTTTGTCTAAGCTTGATGGAGGTCTAGCGAGGAAACTAAGAAATCAAGGAATAAATTAATTAATATACCAAAAACAAGAGTGAAGTTGGGAAAAGCACCAGGAACAGATGGAGTGTATGGGGAAATGTTGAGGTATGGTGGTGAGATAGTGATAGTATGGGTATGGAAAATGTGCAAACTAGCATGGGAGAAGGGGAGTGCACCCGATGACTGGAAGACTGACTGGAAGACTGGCATAATAGTCCCCCTATATAAGGGCAAAGGGGAAAGAGGAGTGTGTGGTAACCACCGAGGAATATGTCTTCTAAGCGTAGTAGGGAAGGTATACAGTAGGGTAGTGATTGAGAGAGTGAGAGTGAGAACGGAGAAATGGATAGGCGACGAGCAGGGTGGTTTTAGGAAGGGAAGAGCGTGTGTAGATCAGATTTTTACCCTGAATTGTGTTGTGGAGAAATATCTGGAGTAGAAACAAAAGGTGTATGTTGCCTTTATGGACTTGGAGAAGGCCTATGACAGAGTGGATAGAGAAGGTTTGTGGAAAGTACTTAGAATATACAGAGTAGAGGGCAAGTTGCTGAAAGCAGTGAAGAGCATGTATGAGGGTGCAAAGGCGGCAGTACGTGTGGAGAGTGAGCAGAGCGAGTTCTTTGACCTGAATGTTGGTTTAAAACAGGAGTGTGTGATGTCCCCGTGGTTGTTTACTGTATATATGGATGGAGTCATGAAAGAAATACTATCAAGAGCAGTGGATGTTGGTGTATCGCTGAAAAGGGAGGGAATTGAGTGGAAGCTACCTATACTGCTGTTTGCGGATGATACAGTTCTGATGAGTGATAATGAATGGGAGTTGCAGGGTCTGGTAAATGAGTTTGGAACAGTGTGCGAAAAACGGAATTTGAAGGTAAATGCGGTGAAGAGCAAGGTTATCGTCTTCGAAATGGGTGAAGTCACAGAGTGTGAGGTGAAGCTGAACGGTCAGGCAATGGAGATCGTCAACTCTTTTAAGTATCTAGGCAGTGTGTTGAGTAAAGATGGGACTATGGATGAAGAAGTGCGGGAGAGGGTACAACAGGGGAAGAGGGTTGTAGGAACTCTAAAAGTAGTAACAAGAAATAGGGTGGTCAGTATGGAAGTGAAGAAGTCCTTGCATGACAGTGTGGTAATCCCGACACTGACTTAAGGAAGCGAAGAATGGACGTTGGTTGAGAGACTCAGACGAAGAATGAGAGCAGTGGAAATTAATTACTTAAGGAGTGCATGCGGAGTTACATGGAGGGATAGACAGACTAATGAGGAAGTAAGAAGGAGGTGTGGTGTGGAGGTAGATGTGCTGAAAAGTGTGAAAAGGAACAACTTGAGATGGTTCGGCCATATGGAACGTATGGAAAGCGAGAGAATGACTAAGAGGGTGTACGAGAGCGAGGTGGAGGGACAGAGAGGGAGAGGTAGACCGAAAGAGAGGTGGAAGGATGGAGTGAGGAAGTACATGAACGAAGGCAGTGCTGGTTGGGGGGAGGGGCGTCGACTGACTGGGGACAGAGATGTATGGGGGCAGTTCGTTCGTGGCCACCCCTTCGGGGATCACGGCGTCAGGCAATAGATAGATAGATAGACTAAAACCAACGGCCCATCTCCCCTAAAATACCTGTAACATCCAATGGCAATAATATCTGGAATATCATACGACACGTGTATGTCTATATCATAATTGATGTCCACTCAGAACAAAGGCTCGTCCTAGCTCTTGCTGCAATAATTGGATATAATGTCATGGCTTGTTGAATGTCTGACATGAAATACATAATTATTGTAATGTGATTATTTGCTAGTGGGGAACACACCGATACACGTAATTCATATTTGTTCACCAACCAACTTCACTTTTAAACTTAATTAATGAAACCAACAAATACATGTGGCACTCCAAGGACTCGAACCTAAACTAATGACACTATAATGTTAATACTATTATTACCGCAATGCTTGTAAATCAGCTACCTTTAGCAACAAACTCCAGCCCGAATTACTGCCACAATAATTGCAACCATTATAATCTAGGGAAAACCAACAAAAACAAGTCTATCAAAGAGGTACAAGTAACTTTAATATCGTTAACAATGTTCTTAATAAAACTACATTAACCAATATCCTTGGTTTCATTTCATCTGACGGTAAATTGAATCCCTTGGCAGCTAATTTCTCGATATTTAATGGACAAATATGAAACTCCTGTGTCTCTGCCTCATATTAAGACCAAGTTTAGACAATTAGCACCATATTTCACTACAAAATCTTCAAAATAACTGAGAAATCTTGATGGGAACTTTGCAATTTACCGTCAGTTGTAAAAAAAAAAAAACAGAGTATAGTCAACTAGTACAAAACTTAAGCCGCTGTCACACGAGCGATTTTTCCGTCAATTTTCCATGAGCAAGTTTTGTTTTCGTTATATTTCGGGACTTTTTTGCACTGGTACTGGTAACTAGACTGAAGGTAGAGTATGCTAGGCGATTGCATTCTGATAAAGGGTAATTTTTGAAGCTGCCAGACCATAATTGCCCGTATAAATTGCTCGAAAAACTGTTTGTATGACTCCGGCTTTACTCTAGCGTTAGTTTTTCTTCTAGTAGGCGGTAGCTATTATGGATTTAGCTGGAAACGAGGTAGTTGTCATGGGTGGGTCCGAGTGGAATGTCCCAATCAACGCATATCTAGTGAGATATGTTTGGTTGCAGTTTGCTCCAACCTTAACGTTGTATTTACCGAGCTATAATCTTTCAATTTAGTACCGTCCCCCCCCCCCCCCCCCCCGCCTCTCTCTCTCTCTCTCTCTCTCTCTCTCTCTCTCTCTCTCTCTCTCTCTCTCTCTCTCTCTCTCTCTCTCTCTCTCTCTCTCTCTCTCTTTCTCTCTCTCTCTCTCTCTCTCTCTCTCTCTCTCTCTCTCTCAAACACCAATAATACTTTTCCACCTCAATATCACTTCTCCACCTCACTCAATGTTTGCCTCGCGCTTAAAATTCTTCTCTTTTCTTGGCACTAATAATCTTAACTTTCTCGCTCGATGATTTTCAGATATATCCTGTATTGTATTTTTATAATACTTAATTACTCTCTTCCTCTCTGTACACAATCATGGTTTTCTAGCTCTATGTTTACAATACTTCATGCCATTTTCACACGAGTTTCACATTCGATACATATTCATATTTTTCTTCTCTTTTCACCATGCCGTATTTAAATAGAATCAAACACATGCATTACTCCTTCGCTCACAACCTAACGTAAGCCCACATACGCAACATTCTAAACACACCTTCCCTCACAACCTCACGCATGCCCTCATACTCAACAAACTTCGCACACACCTCCTCGTACGCCCACAAAAGCAACATTCTAAACACACATCCTTCCATCAAACTAACCTTTGCTCAAAACCTTTACGTACGGGCGTAACATACGCAGCATACTAAACACACCTTCACTCACAACCTCACATACTCAACATACTAAACACACCTTCACTCACAACCTCACATATGCACCATACTAAATACACCTTCACTCACAACCTCACATATGCACCATACTAAACACACCTTCACTCACAACCTCACATACTCAACATACTAAACACACCTTCACTCACAACCTCACATACTCAACATACTAAATACACCTTCACTCACAACCTCACATACTCAACATACTAAACACACCTTCACTCACAAGCTCACATACTCAACATACTAAGCTCACCTTCTCTCACATCCTCACATACTCAACATACTAAATACACCTTCACTCACAACCTCACATACTCAACATACTAAACACACCTTCACTCACAACCTCACATACTCAACATACTAAACACACCTTCACTCACAACCTCACATATGCACCATACTAAATACACCTTCACTCACAACCTCAACATACTAAACACACCTTCACTCACAACCTCACATATGCACCATACTAAATACACCTTCACTCACAACCTCAACATACTAAACACACCTTCACTCACAACCTCACAACCTCAACATACTAAACACACCTTCACTCACAACCTCACATATGCACCATACTAAATACACCTTCACTCACAACCTCACATACTCAACATACTAAACACACCTGCACAACACCAACCTTCACTCAAAACCTCACGCACTCGCACATACTCAATATTCTAAACACACTCCTGCTATCTATCTATCTATCTATATGCTCAGGCCCAATCCCCATTTTGGGGGTAGCCGACTCAAGACAGAGCAGGGGGAGTCCTGCTACTCCTGCTACTAATTTATTTTAAGATTCAAGTAAAACTTCCGATTTAATGAACCAAGATGTGGACTAAAAATAACTAAATGTTTTCAATTAAACTCCCACTGGAAGTCATGGTATGAAGAGAGTCTTTGATCTGTTATTTCATAGACGTATTTTCTGTATCTTAGTAAATAGGTTAATATTACTGAAATGAGCATACAAATATATTCAAATAGAAACATACATAATTATAGGCACACAAACATAGAAAGGGATACAATCCATATATTTGGTTCAGCATGTACTAAAGCAATAATAGGCAGCACAGTGATACATGCATTCATTATATTTTAGCCTAATAATTAGTCAATAACAATTAGGGTTTAAATTGAATATCTTAAATTTGTTTTATATAATCCCCCCCCCCCTCCCCCCCTTATCCACATCCCCTCGGGGTAAGAGCTCATTGCTCGCTCTGCTCTGGGGTACGAACGAAACAGTTTCTTCACATCCAAACTGTGTCATAGAATGCGACTAAATCGAGGCGGGTAGACGGGATTTGAAGCCATGGCTTTCTGTGATCTGGGAAAAAAAAACTCATTATATTAAGGCTTGCGTCACTGGCCTGTGAAAAACAACGGCACCACACAATTCAACAAATGTAGGTCGACCAAGGATAATAATATCGCCTGCGGCCCATTATTCGAGTGCTAGACATTCCGGTCCGGTTGAGCCGGACCCGTCATCCTGACCAAATTGGTTGTTTTTCATTGTTCCTTTCAAGATCCATAATATACAATAAAGAGTGTTTTTGAACTTCTATCGCCCTGTCATATATAAGTAACACCCTGTTCTTAACATTAATCATAAATTACAAACCCCAATGTACTTGAATAAACTAATGAAAACATACGGTCCTCCCGGGATTCGATCTCGGGACACCACATCATATAATTGATAATCTCTATTTATTATTATTTTTTTTTTTTTGCTTTGGGAAAAGCTTTAAAGCCCCATTGTATTACCGGTAACATGACGTAACTTCGGACGGGGAGATAATTTCGGACACTCTAGAAAAAACTATACACTGAACCACAGTTATGGGATAAATACATGATGTTATGGAAAAACAAGTATGTCTTCGGTGTTCTTCCGTAATGCAGAGCCATTTTTCCATAACTGTACCTTATATACTTTTATCCAGAAGTGTCCCAAGTATAACCCACGTCCGAAGCTAGGGCATTTCACGGGTATATATTTTCGAGTAAAGTATACTCTTTGTATTCTATAAATGCCATCGTCATGGTATTTTGTTTTAATCATATCTGGTATCAATTATCCACTACGGAAACTTGCTTATTCTCTTGGCTGATTTAATCTAGTGTTCTCTTTATCCATGTTGTGATCTTTCTCGTGATCAGTTTGTATAAAATAGAGCTAGCTAATTGATGGATTGATAACACACGCCAAAACAACAAAAGAGCCATACATCACAATCACACTAAATCAAACACTTACATAACTCACCTACGACACATATAGTACATATTTTACATAAAGCACCATCACAACTAGGCAATTTATATCAAAAGTCCCAATTGCACGGGTGAATTTCTATGCAGCAATTTATTTAATTTGTTCGAGCGTAAACATTATGGCCACATTATAAGTGTGGCAAATACATTAATATGAGTATTGATGTTAATTGATTGTTCCGGGAAATGCGAGGTTTACATCACTACAAACACACAGACACACCCACACACTATATGTACTGTACTTTACCCCCATTCCAACTTCTCACCGTAAGACTTCCACATTTAAGAGGGGTAACCTGCCTTTGTTTGCTCTTCTTTTCTCTCTTTCTCTGGGTTGTATCCATTTCTAAAGTATCAATACCAGATTTAACCCCTTCATTACTAAATGGTGTTGTAGTTTTTGTGAACACACTGCTGCATTAATAGCAACTTGCATTCATAAATTTACTGTACATGTGAACAGGTCAACGGGGGTATAATCTGTAGCCAAAAAGGTACACATCGGACAATGATTCCAATGGTTTCACAATAAATCAGTATAATTAAACGGTTCCCGGACATCTCAACCAGTAGACCATTTCAACCAGTGCCAAATCAACCAAGACCAACCAAACCAGTGCCAAAATATAGTACTAGCCTAACCTAACTGTATTGGTTGATTTGGTACTGGTTGAAATGGTCTACTGGTTGAGTTGTCCGGTCACCTAACTAAAAACAACCTTTCTGTTTTGTTTGAAAAGCACATTTAGCCCTTGTAAACCAATGATGAGTATTAATTTGGGTTCTACAAGACACCTTTAATTAGCGGAGGAAGGATCAAATCACCTTTATGCACTCACCTTAACGCAGCAACGAAAACTACCCAGCAGATAAAGAAAATATATCTACAGCACACACTGTTTCAGGCTTGCAAAATAAAACGAAAACACCGCCAGGAATCATAAATTGTCCCAGCCATTTCTCATACGAAAACACACAAGCATATAGCGGTTACACTCACCCAGCAAAACACACACACACACAGGGACACACACACACTCACACACAAACTTACCCAGCAAAACTCACACACACACATACTTACCAAGCAATAAAAAAAAAAAAACAACACACACACACAGACACACACAAACAAAAAAAACACACACACACACATACTTACCCAGCAAAAAAAAAAAAAAAAAAAAAAAAAATACACACACACACACATGGACATACTTTGTGTTTTTGCTCTGATAAACATGAACTCCGCAGCATGCGAGATAAAAATAATATTAACAGGAGATGGGTCGCTTTTCTGGTCCCCCTTCTTCCTTATGTTTAGCCCCATTAGTTTTCAGATTTTAAGACGTTAGGGCCATTAGTTTGGCTATCTTCAGACCTTTCGCCCCATTTCTTTGTCAATATTAAGACTTTTCGAGAAAGAACCGTGCATCAAGTTTGGAATAGATCTTTATTATATGTTTACGCGAATCATTCGTGTCTATTGATCATTATACGGGACAACATCAAATTATGTGTATCATTCAATCTGTAAACAAATTATTTTATATTTGCATGCATTAATAATATGCCAGGAAACAAGAAGTTTAAAGCAGTTTAAGTCATAGGATGAAGGAAAAATTGATTGAGGGAGAGTTCCAGAGTCCACTTGTTAAGTAAAAACCAAAAAATAGAACATTTATATTAACAATACTATCATGTGCACTAAGTTTTATACCCACATGTTCCCTATCCATCAACACATGTATATAGCATTTCATTTTTTATTCATAATTACATTGATCTTCATATACATCATTCACATATCCAGCATATGTGTATCATCCATTGATGTATATTGTTACTTCTCTCTCTCTCTCTCTCTCTCTCTCTCTCTCTCTCTCTCTCTCTCTCTCTCTCTCTCTCTCTCTCTCTCTCTCGCTCTCTCTCGCTCTCTCTCGCTCTCTCTCTCAATAACACTTCTCCACCTCCCACAATGTTTGCCTCACACTTCAATGACTCTTCTGCTTCTCTTCTCAGTTTACTCTTTCATTTTCTGATTCTTCTTTCCATTTGTCTTATTCTTGTTGTGTGTGAGTATTGTTATGCCTCTTTGTTTATTCCTCTCCATTACATTAGCATATATAATTCAGTTTAAAATCACAATGGTTTCACAAAGGACATACTCACTTATGCTGCAACTACAAAACCACATACCAATAGTATAAATAATATACATATCTACAGTACAATATTCATCTATCTTACACAAGCAAAAACAATCACAACCACATACTCGCAAATACTGTACATACTATATATACAAACACACACACACACACACACACACACACACACACACACACACACACACACACACACACATACAAAGACAGCAAAAGTTTGTCCTTTATCAACGTCCATTTTAGTTCACTCACCCTTTAAAGGGACAGATTGTTGTAATCCAATTCTCACACAACACCAACTGGACCACAGTGAGTGAGTGAGTGAGTGCATATAATATTATATATATATATGTGTGAGTGAGTGAGTGAGTGAGTGAGTGTGTGTGTGTGTGTGTGTGTGTGTGTGTGTGTTTGTGTGTGTGTGTGTGTGTGGACGCAGTATTTTATGCCATAAATGTATGACGTTTTCAAACGTAGTTCGCATAGGTTTGAATTCCCTATTCTTTAGTGTTTGCATTCAATATACAGGGTGTTTCATAAATACCTTTCATAAATTTCAGAATGAATAGACCTAGCAATAATAAATATACTTTACTATGTGACGGTTTTGGAAATTTCTCATATTTACCGGAATATTACACATTTTAGTATAGGAAAGTCTAGAGGATGAAAACGATCAGTAGATTACCATCACCTCAATTACTTTATTTTGTCATAAATGTTTGAACATCAATGTATTTTACAGTATTTACAATAGTTGCTCGAAGTTTTTCCCACCCTCGTTGATACAGGCTTGGGCTCGGCGCATAAGAGACTGTCGCACTCTTTCAAATATCCCTGGTGTGTTTCTTACTTCTCTGCATGCCTCTTGAACTCGTTGCCACAGTTGCTGACGGGTGTTGATTTGTGTAGCATACACCCTGCTCTTCAAGTGTCCCCAAAGATAAAAGTCAAGTGGAGTTAGGTCCGGTGATCTAGGTGGCCAGGCGATGGGACCACCACGGCCTATCCACTTATCAGGGTACATAACATTAAGGAAATCCCTCGTACCTCGTGCAAAGTGAGCTGCAGCCCCATCCTGCATGAACCACATTTGTCTACGTGTTCTGAGAGGCACATCTTCAAGTAGTATGGGTAAGTCATCCTGAAGAAATCTGGTGTACACATTGCCTGTAAGTCGTTGTGGTAATATAAAAGGTCTGATTACATGGTCACCAAGAATACCTATTGTAAATACTGTGAAATACATTTATGTTCAAACATTTATGACAAAATAAATAATTGAGGTGATGGTAATCTACTGATTGTGTTCATGGCTAATTGGTAGGAAGCAGAGAGTCAGCATAAATTGTACGAAGTCAGAATGGGGAACAGTCAAAAGTGGTGTCCCCCAGGGATCTGTATTAGGTCCTCTGTTGTTTGTTATATACATAAATGACCTTGATTTAGGTATAACTAGTAGGATAAGTAAATTTGCAGACAATACCAAAATGGGGAGAACAATTGATTCAGATAGAGATATAGAGTGCCTCCAAAGGGATCTAGATACCTTACACGAATGGTCAGTAAATTGGCAGATGAAGTTTAACATTGACAAATGCAAGGTATTAAAGATAGGGAAGATGCATACAAATGTTAAATATAAACTAGCTAATATGGAATTAGAAAACTCGAATTGTGATAAAGATCTAGGTGTGTTTGTTAGCAATGATTTGAAGCCTAGACAACAGTGTATAAGCGTTCGAAACAAGGCAAACAGGATTCTCGGGTTCATTTCTAGGAGTGTGAGTAACAGAACTGCTGATGTTATCTTAAAACTTTACTTGTCATTAGTGAGACCCCATATGGATTATGCTGTTCAATTTTGGTGTCCTTATTACAGAATGGACATAGATTCATTGGAGAGAGTACAACGTAGAATGACAAAAATTATCCATAATATTAGAAATCTTCCGTATAAAGAAAGGTTGAAGAAATTAGGCTTACATTCGTTAGAGAGACGCAGAGTTAGAGGGGATATGATAGAGGTGTTCAAGTGGGTTAGTGGGATTAACAAAGGGGACATGACAAATTTACTAAAGCTCAGTGAATATAACTGATAGCGAAAGAACTCGTACCAATGGTTTCAAATTAGATAAATTTCGTTTCAGAAAAGATATAGGCAAATATTGGTTTGGTAACAGAGTTGTAGATGGGTGGAATGGACTACCAAGTGCTATAGTGTGATTAAAAACGATAGGGAGCTTTAAGATAAAATTGGATAAGCATATGGACGAGAAGGGTTGGGTGTGAAGGGGGATCAGTAGGATTGGGCCAATCAGCGCTCTGCAGACCCCGTAATCCTGCGTTAATCTCTAACCGTTTTGGTAAGATGATCCTCAGGGTATTAGAGTGTTCAGCCTATAATTGGGCTTTGTAATTGGGGTTGTGTGGGACAGGGATCTGCCTTGCTTAGGCCAATCGGCTTTCTGCAGACTCCCATTTTCTTATGTTCTTATGTTCTTATGTTCATCCCCTAGACTTTCCTATTTAAACTAAAATGTGTAATATCCCGGTAAATATGAGAAATTTCCAAAACCGTCACATAGTAAAGTATATTTATTATTGCTAGGTCTATTCATTCTGAAATTTATGAAAGGCATTTATGAAACACCCTGTAGATAGCCATGTACTTGTTTCTAAGAGCTGGATTAAAGTAAAACATATGTAAATGAAAACAATAACGTTAAGACACTCAAATAACAAATATGTAGGTTAACACTCACCTGAAGCTTAGGCCATAAACCACTACTCACCTGAAGAAGATAATAAAAGAGTCATATAAGTATTTCAATGCAAATTAAGAGTCAATACACAGCAACTAAAAACATTGTATGGCGATGGGCTGACCTATCAGAGTGAGACCTGAGCGATCTCTGCCATACCCATAGCTTACTCTGACTGTTCCTTTTACTTATATATTTTCTAGATCTCAAGTGACGGCGTCTCTTCCGTGGATTGCCCTCCCAATCTACCAAGATTGGAAGCTAAAGCGTCACATTATTCCTTTGCCCCTCAACTTTCTCTTCATAATTGCTGAGGGGCACAGGGCCCTGGGTGGGGCTTTGGTTTCCCGGGCGTTTACGCACCCTCTCAGCTCCCCGCCATGGAATGGCTTCGGTCACCCAGGCTTTATTGTGGTCGGCAGGGAGGGTTCTGTGGGGGCGCTCGTTTATGGCCTTGGCCTTACTCGGGGCCTTGGGGCTGTTCGGCCAGGCAGCTTGGGGAACAACAACAACAACAACAACAACTAAAAACATTGTTCAATAGCTTATCCCAGTACCTGATCATTGTTTTTTGCTATATGAGTGAGGGAGACAAAAGACGAACTGCCTGTAGCGAGTGCCTCCCCCAGAGTTGAAAGATTGACAGGGCCAAACATTGATGAAGATGAGCGAAAACTTGTTGTCAAGTGAACAAAGTTAAATATGAAAGACTGAATACAAATAATATAACCAGAGAGAACAATATTCAGTGAGAACCGGCCGGGGAGGATAGACGGTAGGAACGGAGGACGGAAGCTGATTTACTAACGAGTGCAGCTGGTCAATATCAGGGAGAGAACAGAGATGATAGACGGAGGAGTTAATTAACGCCTGGGGTGAGAAGAATTGAAAGTGGGAATAGCAAGGAATAAAGCTGGTAAAAGGTGAACGAAATGAAAGTTGGGATATATATGGTGAGAAGAGTTGGTGATAAGAATTGAAAGGAGTAAAGCTGGTATATGATGGACAAAATGGAAGGTCGGATAGCCTACATACAAGTAGAACAAAACATAACGGGGATCAGAATATGGTGAACTAAATTGAAAGGTTAACGGGAGATGGGCCGTTTTTATGGCCCCCTTTCTTCCTCATGTTTAGCCCCATTTGTTTTGAGATTTTAAGATGTTCGGCCCATTAGTTTGGCGATTTTTACACTTTTTGCCCAATTTCATTGTCAATTATTAACCCTTAATTAGCGGCGAGCAACATAAGTCGAGTTAAATAAAGCTGGACTATGTGGCGGCGCTCGACATAGGTCGAGTGGCAATTTCAGCACGTAATGTGGCTGAGAGAGAGAGACAAGTGGTGGCAGGAGACTAGCGAGCGTATGACTGCTCCAGACCACCGCGGCGAACCTACTGACACAAATCTCAGCTCCCTCCTCCCTCTCTCACTCGCTACATACTCAATTATGTACCGAAAGTACCGAATTACCTGCTTTTTGCACTCGCGTTGCACGGTTATTGCAAGAAAACTATCCATCATACAAGGATCGTTATGGTGTCATTCGAAAGCTCTGTTTATGCCCTTTCAGGGATAGGTACTTGTTTTACGTTCTGGGTCTTATTTAGGCATGAAAATGATCACGTAAACAGCCCTATTTTGGCTAAAAACACCCCGCTGTGCGGTACATATAAATAAACCGCATAGGCCGCTCGTAAGGTGTTAAGACCTTTCGTGCCATGTAGGTGTCAATTTTATCCTGGCGAGATATTGCGAGCCTGAAATTTCAAAAGGAACCGGCCTTTGGTCGGTAAATTTTTCTACCGAAAAATGTACACATATTTTGAAATGGGGTCTAGGGGGTGTTTCTAAGATTGATGGAGGTCTGCGAGGAAACTAAGAACTAAAGGCATACCTGAATGAATAGACCCAAAACACGCTCATCTCCCCGTAAATAACAAAATGGGATTGTCAATATACAATCAGCAAGAGAGATCACCGAGGAATATATGACAGTAACAATAAAAAGGAAGGAAATAAGCGGAGGTTAACCTTTTGAGGATCATGACGCGTTTTCATGGCGCCCATGAAAACAATGATGGTCGTATTCCCTTCAATATAAAGCTCTGTTACCAAAATATTTCCTTCCATCGTATTTCTTCACATTCTTTCAATCACACACTGTTTACATCTGACCCTATCAAAATAAGTAATAATGTGGTTTTACTCAATCATAACCCCAAAACAAATAACCCTCACAACGTCTGGTTATACTTCGTAGCCAGTTTGTTTGTATTGGCAGATTACAGGCATTCTTCTTGTTTACCTACCACCACTCCCTCGAACACAACCATATACATTCTAAAGATACACATCACCAGTACCTACTTCACTTAATGGTTGAATGTTGAACTACTGGCGAGGAAGAGGCCCGTAAATCTCACACAACACCGCCTTGATTGAAACAAATGTGGAACTATGCACAGAGGTTGTTGTGTTGAGGGAACCGCGAGGGTAGGTTGGCTGTGTGTTGCCAATCATCCATTTGTACTCCATTAATATCTCTTTCCGTACTGATTATCACTTAATTTACTGTATTATACTAGCACCTGATTCAAATACAAATGCTTTACCGACTGACAGAGAGAAGCCCGGTAGATATTAACCTCTCGAGTACCAGCGACGTGTTATGTTGCATTCTAGCTATATTTAGACGATATTGGGCAGCTTGGGAATAATCGGTGGTAGTTAAAAGGGTTGGTTGAGATAGTTTGAAGACTCATTATTGCTAGAGGTCCTCCCTAAGCTGAATAAAATCGTCTTATAGTTGTCAGAATATGATAAAAGGGACGTCCCTGGTACTGTGTATGGGTTAATCAACTGAACATTATATCTATTAGCAAATGGTCCTGTTAGCTCGTCTGCTGCCCAGTGTTCCCGTTTGACTGTGTGGGTTAGCATACTTGTACGTTTTCTATGATGATTGTCGAAAACATGTAAGGTGGGAATTAAGAGAGAGACTTGCCTATATGTTTTTGTACTAGGATACAAATGTGTTAGTCACTACACTACATAACACCACCACATTTTACACTACAAGGGAACACATATAATTTGTAACTTGATAGAAAAACCTGTAAATTATATTCTTGTCATAATGATTCACTCTTTGTGTCATGTATTTAGTACATAATACATAGATGGAATGTATGAAATATGTCAAGATTATTAAGATTGTGAAAGTAAATACGCAACTAATAACCTATCACCTCCATCAAGCTTAAAACACAAACATCCGCCGAAGACCCTTCTTCAAGATAAAAATTGTAAATTTTTCGATAGAAAAATTTCCCGGCCAAAGGCCGATTTCTCTTTAATTACAGGTTCGCTATCGCTCGCCAGGAAAACGTCGACACCTAAATGACACAAAAAGTTTAATATTGACAAATAAATGGGGTGAATGGTCTTTATATTGCCAAACTAATGGGCTGAACGTCTTATAATCTGCAAGCTAATGGGGCTAAACATGAGGATGAATGGAGGACAAGAAAAACGAACCTTCTCTCCTAAAGATATACAAGTATAAATAATGCAGTTAACCATGATATAAGATGATGGAGACATGCCCCACCCCCCAACAAAATAAAAATAAAAATAAATAAATAAACAGCTATTACATTTATTTCAGTTGCATTTTACTGCAGGTTTTAATTTCACTCCCTACTCTTCTCTTACGTTCCCTTTCTTCCTCTCATGATTTATTTCACTTCTCCCACTTTTCTTTCACTCATGCGCCTTCTTTCAAGTTTTCTTTCATTCCCATCCCTCCTCTTACATTTTCTTCAATTCTCATCCCTCCTTTCACGTTTTCTTCCATGCCCAACCCTCCTCTCACGTTTTCTTTCACTCCCAACCCTCCTCTCACGTTTTCTTTCACTCCCATCCCTCCTCTCACGTTTTCTTTCACTCCCATCCCTCCTCTCACGTTTTCTTTCACTCCCATCCCTCCTCTCACGTTTTCTTTCACTCACATCCCTCCTCTCACGTTTTCTTTCACTCCCATCCCTCCTCTCACGTTTTCTTTCACTCCCATCCCTCCTCTCACGTTTTCTTTCAACCCATCCCTTCTCCTACGTTTTCTTTCCCTCCTTTTACATATTCTTAGTTTCCCCTCCCTTGATTACAGTCCTTCCCCTCCACCATTCATCTTCTTTCCACCTTAGTGGTGTCGCCTCACTCTATATAACCATTCATTAATCTCGTATTGACACACATTGTATAAAGTTCTCCCACCTCTCTCTCTCTCTCTCTCTCTCTCTCTCTCTCTCTCTCTCTCTCTCTCTCTCTCTCTCTCTCTCTCTCTCTCTCTCTCTCTCTCTCTCTGTGCATGTGTGTAAGGAGAGACAAGACAGAAGTAAAGGAGAGTAAGATAATAGTCGGTTAAAGGATAAATAAGAGACAAGACGTTTGCAGAGAGACATGGACGTGCAGGAGATGAGAATGGATTGCATGGAGACGCAAAATAAGAAGTTAACCCGGGAACTGCCGGGAGACTCTTAAGAGTTCCCCCGGCGGACTGCGGGGAGACTCTTAAGAGTGAGTGAAAAAGAAAATCAACTTTTGACATCGAAAAAAAAAAAAAATCAATAAAAAAAAAAAAAAAAAAAAATTGGCCCCTGGGCCATGCAAAATCTCAGTCCTCTACCTCCCAACCTTCCCCACTTTCCTTTTCTCCTTCAGTTATCACCTATTTTCCCTGTTATTCCCTTATTCTGAGGTATATTTTCGTGCTAACATTAGAAATCCGGTTGGAGGGTGTGGTCATCACTGATATCAAGCGAATGCAAGAGAGAGAGAGAGAGTATCGATCGACTGTGTCTCAGTGGCCTTGGGGGAAATTGGCGGGAAAGCAGCTTGCCTCACCCATACATTATACAACTCGCGGGCTATATCTCCGATTTTGACCATCCAAACGCTGTTTTCACTTGTTTTATTGTTGTTTCAGGTTAATACCTTTATACTCAACCCATAATAGGCGCATATGGATAAGTATTAATGCTATTAATGGCACAATGAATATTTTAGTGACGGAAACACCTCAAATACGTCAGCACAGGGGGACGTTTCCAATTACCCCCATGCACACTTGTTAGGTTAATGTTAAGAAAGATCCGGCAAGTAAATTAAGATAAATATAAATTACTATAGTCAGTTTCTTTCCAGCTGATGGTAATCTGAACCCCTTAGCAAATTATTTATCTTTACTTAATGCAACATATTTAAATTACCATGTCTCTGCATCATATAATTATCAAATTACATAATTTACAATATAAGAATGAACCCCATTCACTCATATGCTGACGACTCTACAGTACACTATTTAACTAGCCTTCCACATCATTCACAGCAGGAACTCCAAACCTCACGTAAGGAGGCCATAAAACACCTATCTTCTGATCTCTCTACTATCTCTAATTGGGGCAGAGAAAACCATGTTACTTTCAATGCTACCAAAACTCAATTTCTCCATCTGTCTACTCGTAGCCCACTTCCAGAAAACTTTGACCTATTCTTCAACAACATACAAATTAACCCTTCATCTTCTCTTAATATACTTGGTGTTTCTTTTTCTTCTGATCTCTCTTGGAAAGATCATATTACCACTATTGCTAAAACAGCTTCCAAGAAACTGGGTGTGCTCAACCGCCTGGGAGTTCTTTACCTCTGTGCAGCATCTTGCTCTAGGGTGGAGTGAAAATACATTTGTTTTATTTTTTATTTACTTGAGTGTGGAATAGTTGCCAATGGGCTTTAGAAACAATCATTTGAAATTTTAATAAAATTGAAGCATTGCTTGAACGACCACCAGCGATTTTAATATATGGCATATTTCGTGTTTTAACGATCGATCGCTTTGCCCATCATGAGTCATCGAAGATGCTGGTCTTTCATGCATGTTTATGCAAATAATTAACAGCTTAGTTTGCTGTAGACTTTTTTATTGCAATTTTATTGCAATTCTATAATAATTGTTTTTTTCAGAATGACAATTTGATTGCAATTTTATTGCAATTTTATAATAAAAAAAAAATCTTCAGAATGGCAACTATTACGAGGGAGAAGGCGGCATGTGTGATTTTTGGCGCGCCACGCGAGATACCCACAAATGTTCTTCCCACCTACGCTGATGTTATGAAGGCTTACATCCATACAAGACAAAAGCTGACAACGAAGAATAACAAAATTATATCCACCGTTCGCCGAAGTATCAGAAAAAGTTTGCGTTGATGTTGACCTTGTTTGGGAGAAAGCGTGTCTTCCGATCGTGACGCACGGACGAGTGATTGAAACGCTCAGACCGTACAAAGAGAAATACAAGAAGATCTTGAAACCATACAAGGCTCGGAAGGACAACGGCAACTACAAGCAACAACTTGAACAGTTCAGAGAAGACGCAGATAAACTCTTCGACATTAGCAAATGCAAATGTGTAGATTTCGTCGTGAACTGTAAGTGCGAAAGAGCGGACAAAGTACCACTCAAAGAAAGAAAGTTTCTAGAGGACCAGAGAGGAGCCAGAAAGATGATTATAGGAGGCATCGATTTGGTGGAAACAACAAAGCTACAGAATAAAATATCCAGGAAAGAGAGTGAATCGAGAAGAGACAGTATTCACCAAGAACAATGGAAGCAGCAATTCAATTCTGGAAGCTACAACGAGGAAGACAAGGACGACGACACCGACAACAGTGACGAAGAATACATCCGATCTAAGTCACACTGTAAACCTGATCTATCGACACCGGAGAGTAAACGACAAAGAATGACGATGACTGTACGATTACCATCTTTGGCTAAAGCGTGCGATAGAATGGACGTCTCAGATCGAGCAGCAGCCGTTATTGCCTCAGCCCGTGCTACAAGACATGGGAATTGTGTCTCCAAAGGACACCTCCAAAGTCACTGATCGTAGTAAAATTCGCCGAGAAAGAAGTACAACTCGTCAAGAACTGACAAAACTAGACAGCAGTATGACAGACTTGCCTGGATTGTACTTCGACAGTCGAAAGGATAGAACGATGACAAATGTACAAGACGCCGCAGGACATGGCCACTGGGACAGAGATACAGAAGAGCACGTCAGCATTATTTGTGAACCAGGTTCATCGTATTTTGGCCATGTGACGCCGTCAAGTGGATCAAGCAAGGAGATTTCCAAAGTAATCTTTGAATGCTTGGCTGCGCGAAGTATGGATCTCGACAATGTGAAAGTCGTCGGATGCGACGGAACCGCTGTCAACACTGGACATAATGGCAGACTTATTCGGCAGCTTGAGGAATTACTACAAAAACCGCTGCAATGGCTCGTGTGCTTATTACATGCTAACGAGCTCCCCCTGCGACATCTGTTTCAGCATTTAGATGGAGCAACTACAGGACCTAAGTGCTTCTCAGGACCGATAGGGAAATCTCTCACAACATGCACGGAACTCCATATAACATCGTATGAACCTATATCGCTATTACAGCCACTGCCACATGTTGACGTGAAGGACCTGAGCACTGACCAGCAGTACCTGTGGCAGATGTGTCAAGCTGTCAGTGAAGGACCCTGTCCCTGTGATTTAGCATTGCGAAAACCGGGACCATTAAACCACTCGCGATGGTTGACAACTGCCAACAGAATCCTCCGCCTCTATGTTGGCCTCGATGCACCATCCAACAACATCAAAACTCTCGTCACATTCATCATCCGGGTCTACGCCCCAACATGGTTCGCCATCAAGACGCAGCCATCATGCAAAGATGGAGCCAAACATCTGCACGGGATGACGGCGAGAACACGGTACCTCAGCTCCTCTCTAAAGAAAGTTGTCGACCCGGTGATTCGGCGAAACGGATTCTGCGGACACCCCGAGAACGTGCTATTAGCCATGATCACAGATGAGCGACCACATATAAGGGAATTCAGACTCAGAAGAATCATGAAGGCAAGATCACATGTGTCTGCAAACAAAATCCGCAGGTTTCGAGTGCCACTGCTCAATCTCGACGCGACCGAATACCAGGACATGGTCGATTGGCAGACTTTGACCATGACGGAGCCTCCTGTTACGATGGATATGACGGACAACGAATTGAAGGACATGATCTCTTCTCAAATTTCACCACGTGTCCTCTTCCCTCGTTTCCCGTGTCACACACAGGCGGTGGAAAGATGCGTGAAGCTAGTTACCGAAGCTTCAGCCGCTGTGTGTGGCGAGACGTCCCGCCATGGATTTATTCGGGCTCGCGTCGCTTCTCGGCAGCTTATGCCGAAACTTGAGTCTAAACGTGACTATAAATTCTGAATTAACCATGCATGCATAACTCAGACTCTATTGTTAGCATAATAGTGAGCCAAGTTAGCTAAAAATATATAGTCTGATGTTTACTCGTATTGTAGGTATTTTTGAGTAAAATCGTATATTATTGTAAACTTATAACGTCTGGTGGTCGATCAAAAAATTGTCTGATTTTAATAAACTTTTTTGCATATTGTTCTATTAGTCCATTGGCAACTTTTAAGACCTCAAGTAAGTTAAAATTCACAAAAAATAATGTTGGGGCCATTTTCACTCCACCCTACCGGCGGTGTACAGGGGCACATGTGGTGTGTCCATATATTGAGTATTGTTCACACATGTGGGGAGGATCCTCTCACACAGCACTTCTAGATAAAGTAGAAAAAAAAGCCTTCCGTCTCATTAATTCACGTCCACTCACCAATTCTCTGCTGTCTCTCTCTCTTCGCCGCAATGTTGCATCTCTCTCACTATTCTACCGCTAGTACAATAATCAGTGTTCCTCAGAGCTCTCTCAGTGCATACCACCCAATCTTCGTAGAGCACGTAGCACCCGTCTGGCAACACAATCCCACCCCTACTCTGTGCAACTCTCCAACCCAATAGTGAAGCATTACTCTCTATCTTTCTTCTGTTCAACAATTGAGCTCTGAAATTCTCTCCTAGAATCAGTCTTTCCCTCTTCCTATGACTTGAATTGCTTCAAACTCTGTGTGGCCAGGCATTTGGCTCGAACGTCCCTTGATTTTGGCCCTGTCACTCTTTCAACTCTGGGAGAGGCACTCGCCACAGGCAATTCTGCCTTTTGTCTCCCTCACTCACATAGAAAATACAAATTTGTTCGTAATAATTGAGTAATCAAGGTGAGGAGATTACAATTTACTGTCAGCTGGAAATAAACTGATTATATTTATTAATTATACTCGAATAGAAAATCTGACATTAAATGCTACTGTTTCAGTGTTGGCTGTGGCACACCAGTCACACATATTACACATTTATCCTTTTAACTCTGAAACACACCTTTTTTCAATTACGCAAACATTGAAAACAATGTATATATTATTTTCTGTTCTCCCCTTTGACCGTTTGGTGCTTGATCCTCTGTCCAACCGTTAATGGGCCTGTACTTGCTTTTTCTGGACCCCCTTCTCCCTCATGTTTGGCATATTAGTGTTGAGGCTTTAAGACGTTCGTTCTGGTATTTTGGTCATTTCGAGACATTTCGCCTCATTTTGTTGTCAATATTAAGACCTTTTGTGCCCTTTAGGTATCGATTTTTTTTCCTGGCGAGCCTCTTATTTTAGAAGGAACCGGCCTTCGGCTGGAAATGTTTTCTACCGAAAAATGTACAAATTAATCTTGAAAGGGGGTCTAGGGGGCGTTTTTCTAAGCTTGATGGAGGTCTAGCAAGGAAACTCAAAAATAAATTAATAGATAAATATATCGACCAAAAATAAAGCACTACCCCCTTAACTATTTTCCTGATTCACCTGGCAATGGCAAGTGACGGTGAAGTGAGGAGGGGGAATATTGTGCTCCAACTGTGATTATTAATACCATTTGACTTGAAACGGGCGACCTAGATGTGCGTGAGTTATATTTTGTGTTTTAACTTTTGTGTTATGTTTTGTTGCTTCTGTTTGGGCTCTGTCTGAAGTCGACCCCTCCCAGCTATGGGTATGTGCCCGAGTAGATATATATATATATATATACTGTACTGTATTATGTGGTATGACGAATAACACTAATGAAAAGGCTGTAGCGTACAGTCAATGGAGTGAATGAGACCCTGCAGGCCTATTACATTATTATTAATGGACTGGGTAGAAGGTCCTTGTGGCAAGGGGAGGATATTGATGATGGAGATCAATGCGAAATGAACCGGGAAGTAATTTATTTATAAAAAGGGAGCCAACCTGGGATCAGTGGTGGAGAGAGGAGGTCACATACTGTATATATTATGTGAATGATACTAGTTGGTGAAATGATGGTTGAAACAAGGAATATAAACAGCCGCGGCGGTAGAGTGGAGAGCACGCTCACGTATGAATCTGCTTGACCTGGGTTCGATCCCAGTCAAGGCGGACATTTAGGGGTGTGGTAGTACGTCCTAGCGTGTTTCACATGCTCACACCCAGTTGGGGGACACCTCGACGACGTATACAGACTAATAGCACACATAACAAAGCCACTCCAACAGCTTCCTCTCTCTCCAACACCCCTTGTCCCCTCTCTACACTCATCAGCAAATAAAATAAGTAGAAAGTAACTACGAGGTGCTGTTGTAGAGACTTATCCCTAAATACCTTCACCTGACCATATGAGAAGGAGCACTTTATTAACAACGTTTCGCAGATTATAGCTTCTTCAGGTCACTAACATAAGCTAGGTCCTTGGATGCCTTAAGAGGAGATGGGTCGTTTTTCTAGATCCCCTTCTCCCTCGTGTTTAATCCCATTGGTTTTTAGAATTTAAGACGTTCGACTCATTAGTTACGCGATTTTATGATTTTACACCCCCTTTCTTTGTCAATATTAAGACCTTTCGTGCCATTTAGGCGTCGATTTTTTCCTGGCGAGCGATGGCAAGGCTGAAATTTTAAGAGTGACCGGCCTTCAGCTGGGACATTATTCTACCGAAAAATGAACAAATTTATCTTGAAGAGGGTTTTAGGGGGTGTTTTTTTTTTTTTGTACAGTGTGATGGAGGTCTAGCGAGGCATAAAACCCAACCATACCCCCTTAATTCATAATTTCACCGTCTGAGGCAAATAATTAGTCAATATGAATGGCGAGCAGGGCAATTGGCGTTTCCTTACCAGAGACAAAATGTAATACAATCTAAATGGTTCAACAAGTTCGTCAATAATGTAATGTTCGTCTAGTTACCAAGTACTCTATACTGCTCTTTATCAAACATAATGCAATGAAGAAACAGGTATAGTTTATTAATTGTGTTTGTGGAAACATTTCTAATTATGCAGAATAATAATAACCCAAGAATAATAATATATACTATTTGAATATCTATAAAAAAAAATAAGATTAAAGGTACTAGTAATATTCAATCAACAACATATGAATTTTAATATATTTATAGTAGCAGACGACTCAACCTTACACTGCTCCATTAGTTTTTCAGAACGCCCCAGCCAGCAATCCCTCAATGACAAACGTAATGAAGCCATAGAACTCTTAAATTCTGATCTAAACACTATCTCCAATTGGGGCAGAGAAAACCTTGTTACCTTTAATGCTTCCAAAACCCAATTTCTCTATCTATCTACCCGTAAGGAACTCTCAGCGGACTATCCCTTATTCTTCAACAATACAAAAATCAATCCTTCATCTTCTCTCAATATTCTTGGTGTCTCTTTTTCTTCTGCTCTCAGTTGGAAGGACCATATTACCAGTCTTGCTAAGGCTGCCTCCCAGAAACTGGGTGTGCTCAACCGCCTTAGGGGGTTCTTTTCCCCTGCACAGCTTCTTGTTCTGTACAGGGACATAGTGCGTCCTTGTATTGAGTATTGTTCACATGTGTGGGGAGGTTCCTCTCACACCGCTCTCCTAGACAAAGTTGAAAGGAAGGCCTTTCGTATTATTAACTCCCGTCCACTCACCAACTCTCTGCAATCTCTCTCTCTCCGCCACAATGTTGCATCTCTCTCGCTATTCTATCGCTACTATAATAATCAGTGTTCCTCAGAGCTTTCCCAGTGTATACAACCTCCTTTACGTAGGGCACGTGGTACCCGTCTTGCAACTCAATCCCTCCCCTATTCTATGCAACTCTCCAACCCAAGAGTGAAACGTTACTCTCAAACTGTCTTCTACTCAACAGCTGAGCTCTGGAACTCTCTCCCAGAATCAGTCTTTCCCTCTTCCTATGACTTAAATTGCTTCAAACTCGGTGTGTCCAGGCATTTTGGCTCGAACATCCCTTGATTTTGGCCCTGTCACTCTTTCAACTATGGGGAAGGCACTCGCTATAGGCAGTTATGCCTTTTGCCTCCCTCAATCACATAGGAAAAAAAAAAAATAAAAAAATAACATACACTAGGCTAGATAAAACACTCCAGAATATATTAATTGCCACTAGCCTAATGTGCTAGCTGAATTAGTGCCAAGGACATCAAAACATTATTATATACATCGCTGTAGAGTAAACTTTAATGGGAGATGGTTCACATTTTGGTCGATATTTTCATTTATTTATTATTTTTATAGTTTCCTCCCTAGACCTCCATCAAACTTCCAAAATACATACATTAGATACCACTTCTAGATTAATTTGTACATTTTTCTTCCAAAATTACAGGCTCAGTACCGTTCACCATGAACAAAAATCGAGACCTAAATAGCACGAAAGGTCTTAATATTGATAAGGAAATGGGGCGAAAAGTCTAAAAATCGACAAACTAATGGGGCAAACATATTAAAATCTGAAAACTAATGGGACTAAACCTGAGGGAGAAGGGGGACCAGAAAAACAACCCACCTTCCCTTAATGGGGGATCTAGGTGTTTAACCCTTTCACCAACATTAAGTAATTTTCATAATATTTTGGTTACCATTAGATGATTTTCTTTAGTTTATAATCTACCGGTACTTCTATTATGGGTAAATACGCTCTTGCTAAACCCTCTAAATAACATAAGTACTTCTTAAACTGCACAAAATCGTCTGATTTTAGCCAGACTCAAAGGTAAAAAGACGCCATGGTGCTGAAGGGGTTAACCCACTCTGTACATGCGACGTCTTATTAATTTTATTCTTGCTACTATTAGACGATAGTATTCAGTTTAAATAACTGAACAGGCTTTAAATAACCAACAACTAACAGGCTTCGAATTATCTCACCTAACCCTTTTTACTACCACAAATCCTTCTTAATTTTCACAAAATAGTCTAAATTTTGCTAGTTTACAAATAAAAAGACGTCATGGTGCTGAAGGAGTTAAAGGGGATATTTAAAGGCGAATTACATAAGTTGCATACCTACCTACCTATGTTCACCTATGTGGAGTTCGCCATTCTTGCTAGTGGCACCGAAGAGCGCACCGCCCTTCGTTGTTGTTTTGAGAATTGGTGCAGCAGACTATTCGAAGAGGTGGAGCGCACCCTTGTGAAGATGGGCTCGTCTGGAACTTTTTGTAGTTCGACATCGAGAGTTCTCTTGAAGCTGTCTAACGAGACACCTCTAATGTCTCTCACTCGCCGCGGGAGTTTGTTGAAGAGACGTGCTCCTCTATGTGATAACCAGCCCTCTCGCAGAGAGCCCATAGCCCCCGATTTATCATCTTGGGGATATCGCATTCCCAGCCTCTCCTATCATTGAATTTTATTGTTATTGGTGTATGTAAATTTGGTATAAAACACTCTGCGATTTTCCACGTATATATTATTAAACATCGTTCGTTCCCTTCTACGTTCCAACGAATACAGTTTGAGTGATTTTAAGCGATCCCAATAGTGTAACTGTTTTACTGAGTTTATATGTGAGGTGAAGTTCCTTTGTACACTTTCTAAGTCATTAATTTCACCTAATTTGTATGGGGATGTTAATACGTTACAGTATTCTAGCCGCGGTAGCACCAGGGATTTGAAGAGTGTTATCATAGGCAATTCACCGCAAGTTCTAAATGTTCGTAGAATCCAACCTGTTAGCCATTTCGCAGCTGCAACTTTGACCTGGTTACGTTCTTTGAATCCCATATTTTCAGACATTATCACCCCAAGGTCTTTCACATTGTCTTTACGCTCTATTATGTGATTGGATTCTGTTATGTAACTTGTGCTCTTTTTAACGAAATCCTTATCTCCGTATCATATTAATTGAAATTTGTCTTCATTAAATTGCATGTTATTTTCCCTGGTCCACTGGAACACCTTATTTATGTCCTCTTGCAGCCGGCGCGGCCCGTGTCTTCCTGTGTCTTTACTATCATACTCAGTTTCGTGTCATCCGCAAAGGAGGATACTGTTCTGTGTCTTGTGTTGGCATCTATGTCACTTATTAGAATGAGGAAAAGAAGGGGCGCTAGTACTGTTCCTTGGGGAACTGAGCTCTTGACGTCTGAAGGCTCAGATGTTACTTGGCTTACTGCTACTAATTGTTTTCGGTTCACGAGGAAGTTTTATATCCACCTTCCGATTTTACCTGTTATCCCTTTTGCTTTAAGTTTGTGTGCAATAATACCGTAATCACATTTATCAAATGCCTTAGCAAAATCGGTGTAGATGACGTCCACGTTTTTCTTTTCTTCTAGGGATTTAAGAATTCTGTCGTAATGTTCCAATATTTGCGAGTGACATGATCTTCCTGCTCTGAACCCATGTTGACCAGTGTTGTGTAGTTCATTTTTTTCCATAAATGTTGAGATTTTGCCTCGCAGGATTCGCTCGAAAATTTTAATGATGTGGGAAGTCAGAGCTACTGGGCGATAGTTTTTTGGTAGTGCTTTACTCCCTCCTTTATGCAAAGGGGCAATTATTGCGTTTTTCAAACTATCCGGTATTTCTCCAGTGTCTAGACTCCTTCTCCACATTATAGCCAGGGGTTTTGAGAGGTTTTCCTTAAATTTCTTTATTAGGATTGAACTCCAAGAGTCCGGGCCTGGTGCCGAGTTGGATGGCATGTTGGCGATGGCTTCTGCTATATCTTTTGGTCCGAAATTAATGTCCAGAATCTGGGGGGTTTCCGTGGGAGGATTATTCATGAAAAATTCATTTTGGTCTCTGATTGCTTTTGTTTCGTGAGGCTTACTGAAGGCTTTTTCATACTGTAGTCGTAATAGTTCACTCATTTCCTTTTTGTCCCCTGTGAATGACCCATCATCTTTACTTAGTGGGCCGATGTTTGATGTGGTTTTAGTTTTATGTTTAGCGTATGAAAAGAAGTACTTGGAGTTTTCCTTTATGATTGAAATAGCTTTGCTCTCCTCTTCTATTTGTTGTAGCTCATAGGAGATTCTTGGTCGTTGTTCAATTTCCACAATTTCTCTATCTATTTGGATCTTTTGTCTTTCCTGTAGACTTTGTTGTGTGCGTCTTTGTGTTAGTAATTTTCTTCTTCTGTACAGCTTCCTTCTTTCCCGTTCTTGTTTGCTTCTTCGTCTTGTTTGTCTTTCTGGTATGCATCAAAACATATTAAGGATGCTCAGGTTTGTGTATAATAAAGTAAATTTACATCAGTAGAGAAAACAAATATTATTTTTTTTTATATCTGGGGGCATCTGATAGTTGACTGTCTTGCAAATTTCGCGCCTTCCAGTATTGTGATGACGTCACATAATCCGATAGTTGTCAGGCAACAGAAATTTACTTTTAATTTGACCCGATTTATTTTATATGTTAGGGACAAAGTTAAGGATATTCCCGATAATGGTGTATTACCAGAGCATTTAACGTTCTGCTAGATAAATTATCTCACTTTTTGTATCATCTTTGTGTAATTCACCTTTAAGTGGCATTATCTAGGGGAAATACGTCAATCAGATCTGGCATCACGGGCAGGGAGAGATGATTGTTGGAGCCAATACCCCCTACAACAAAGCCACTCCAACAGCTATCTCTCTCTCTCTCTCTTTCTCTCATATTCACAGGCAACCACTTTTCCATAACCTCTAAGCTCAACATATACTGTATATATATATATACTATGTACTGTATATATATATATATATATATATATACTGTATATATATATATATATATATATATATATATATATATATATATATATATATATATATATATAGATAGTCAGTCAGTCAGTCATAATTTTATTTCATAAAAAGACATATACATACACTTTTTACAGAGTTATTTACGTAATCTACATTAAGCTAAAAGTCCTTAGCGCATAGTTGGTTCTGTGTTCTGTACATAAACAATTCTTGATCTGATAGCATTGATATCATTTAGCAATAAGTTAGTAAATCCATACTCATGTAGGATTATTTTTTCAACATCCTTTACAAGAAAAGATCTATGTAACATGTAATACATGTTCTTCTCTATAAAACTACATGGCTTTATGAGATTTCTATATACAAATCTTATTTTCATCCAGTTAACCAAATGCCTAAACACCATCACTCCACATTCTCTACAAGCACTGTGGTTGCTCTCCCAGTACTTCATATTCAATATTTTCTTTATTGCCTTGTGGTATCCAATGGAAAACTGCTTAAACGGTATATAACATTTTCTATTATTAAACCAAAGTTCAGCGCCATAAAAATTCAAACAGTAGCTTTGAAATAAATTTAAAAATACTTCAGTACTCGTGTTGCTAAACTTTCTTAAAAGACAATTAAACTCATTGTAAAACTTATTTCTGCATCTTATCATATCCAAGTCATTATTAAGATTACAATCGATTATAAAACCCAAATATTTGTATTCAGAAACAATATTTAATTTGTTATTGTCTAAATATATGAAAGGATTCATTTCCTGTCCATACTTATATTTAAAGATCATACATACTGATTTTGCAGAGTTAATAGATAAGTCTAGTTGTTTAATTTCATAGATAGATAGATAGATAGATAGATAGATAGAAAGATAGATATATAGATAGATATCGATATATAGATAGAGATAGAGATAGATAGATAGATAAAGGGAGATATAGATAGATAGATAGATATTGATATAGTTACTAATATATAATTATGTGTATGTTTTATTTCCCTTCGGCAGCCCTATTCTCATGTATCAGTTGCCTCTATATAATTACCTTTCCTGCTGCCCCCTCTCCACCCTATAATTTATTACTGACCTGGCCTGGCCCACTACACCCATGTCCAATTATAATTATATATCTCAAACTATATCAATATCTATCTATCTATATATCTATATATCTATCTTACTCCCCCTGCTGACATTCCAGACAATCTAACGTGACGCTCACACTAATAATTCACCCTCCATTTATCTCTCTCTCTCTCTGACGCTCGCACTAATAATTCACCTCCAGCCCTCTTCCTCTACCAATCTCTCCCCCCCCCCCCCTGTCTCTCTCTCTCTCTCTCCTCAACTATACACAAATATTGTTAATGAGAAACGGGTATAAACATGCATTGAAACTCTAGCTTTGTATTGGCTCCTGGCATTATTAAGGCTCTAATGGATGGAATTTGTATACTCACATAATAACACTAATATTGAACAATCCTGCGTTTGCCATATCATTGTAAGGGGAGATGAGCCGTATTTTTGGTCTATTAATAATTGTATTCCTATATATCTTAGTGTCCTCGCTAGACCTCCAGCAAGCTTAGAAAAACACCCCCTACACCGGGTTAATTGAGATGGTCTTTACCCTTATAATATCACCAGAACCTTCCCAAAATGTATAACATGTATACAACATGATAGCCAGGATAAACTATCACCATGTGTCATAATCTTCAAAGGGTTAACGAGTATATGTATTGCTTTTGCGTGCCAGTAAAGACGGTATCACACGAACACTATTTCCCTCAGCATATATCCTCAACACTGGTCAGGCAGCTTATGAGGTCAACATTTACAATATTGCAGTCACGAAAATTCATCTACCATCAGTTTAGTTTCCGATACCAGTGCAAAATATTCCCCCCAAAATTTGTCAGAAATTTTTTGTTGATTGAATGTTGACTATAAAAGCTCTCGTGTGATTCGATTCTATTCAATTCTATATACTCAGGCTCAATCCCCACTTTTCATTTTTTTTGTTATATCTCTACATGGAAGATCGGATAATAAACGACAAATCCCAGACTATACTCCATTCATTATATGTTGGACATTTAATCGCAAAGCCTACCCTCTTTATCTCACAAAAGGACTAGAGGAAATGGGCAGTAAATGTCCCTGTCTGACTCATCCGAACTGGTCGAAATTTAAACCCAATTCCTCTTGTCGTTTTTTGAGTTATAGATGTTAGTAGTCACGTTTCTTGGCCTAATTATAATGAATATACTATAATCAGTGTGAAAGTATAGCCCTGAGCGCCTGACAACCCGTACGCGCCCACCTTTAATAATATATGCATAAGTGTGTGAGCGTGTGTGTATTAGAATATAATTTATGTATGTATTTGCTTGAGTTTGTTTATGTATATGTGTATATATGTATCTATGTATGTGCAGTATATGTGTATGTATGTGTGCGTATATGTGTATGTATGTATGCGTTATTTATGTATATATATATGTGTCTATAGTGTATACTGTTTGTGGTTCGAGCCCGGCTGAGAGTATCAGGTAGGATAAGAGAAGAGCATATAAGCATGTAATGTGCATATATTTATATATACGTATGTCTGTGTGTATGTGCTGTCAATGGTTCGAGCCCGGTTGAGAATATAAGGTATATAATATATATATGTACTGTACGTGTATTTATATGGTCATATGCACATATGTATGTAAGTATACGTACATATGAGCGAGAACATATTGCTCACTAGCGCAACTTCTGATTATAAATCTATCCATAAGCATTATCTATCTAGTCAATTTCTTTCCGTTTTCACTAATGAAAATTTGGCACAGTTTCCAGAAGTCCGTAAGGTATACAGCGATAGTATAGAAAATAGGTTAAGTACGGTTACTATAAGTAGAAATGATGTGGTTAAGGAAATTGACAGACTGAAACCTCATAAATCGCCTGGTCCTGATGAGGTATATGCTAGAGTATTAAAAGAATGCAGAGATGAGTTAAGTTATCCATTAACATTTCTATTTAACAAGTCATTAGAAACAGGTATAGTTCCAGAAGCTTGGAAGCTTGCAAATGTAGTTCCGATCTTCAAAAAAGGTGATAAATCAATAGCATCCAATTACCGTCCCATTAGTCTCACTTCAATCATAGGAAAACTACTAGAGTCAATTATTGCTAGGAAAATGAGAAACCACTTAGAAACATTTAACTTAATCAATTCTTCTCAGCATGGATTCACTCAGGGACGGTCTTGCCTTACTAATTTGCTTAGTTTTTTCTCAGAGGTATATGAAGCAGTAGATAATGACAAGTCATATGATATTATATATTTAGATTTCAGTAAAGCTTTCGACAGAGTCCCTCATGAGAGATTGATGAGAAAGGTTGAGGCACATGGAATAGGTGGGGCGTTGTTAGGATGGATTAGGTCATGGCTAATTGGTAGGAAGCAGAGAGTCAGCATAAATGGTACCAAGTCAGAATGGGGAGCAGTCAAAAGTGGTGTCCCCCAGGGATCGGTATTAGGTCCCCTGTTGTTTCTTATATACATAAATGACCTAGATTTAGGTATAACTAGTAGGATAAGTAAATTCGCAGACGATACTAAAATAGGGAGATCAATTGATTCAGATAGCGATATAGAGTGCCTCCAAAGGGATCTAGATACCTTACATGAATGGTCAGTAAATTGGCAGATGAAGTTTAACATTGACAAATGCAAGGTATTAAAGATAGGGAAGATGCAAACAAATGTTAAATATAAACTAGCTAATTTAGAATTAGAAAATTCAGACTGCGAGAAAGATCTAGGTGTGTTTGTTAGCAATGATTTGAAGCCTAGAAAACAGTGTATAAGCGTTCGTAATAAGGCAAACAGGATTCTCGGGTTCATCTCTAGGAGTGTGAGTAACAGAACTGCTGATGTTATCTTAAAACTTTACTTGTCATTAGTGAGACCCCATATGGATTATGCTGTCCAATTTTGGTGTCCTTATTACAGAATGGACATAGATTCATTGGAGAGAGTACAGCGTAGAATGACAAAAATGATCCATAATATTAGAAATCTTTCGTATGAAGAAAGGTTGAAGAAATTAGGTTTACATTCGTTAGAGAGACGCAGAGTTAGAGGGGATATGATAGAGGTGTTCAAGTGGGTTAGTGGGATTAACAAAGGGGACATGGCAAATGTATTAAAGCTCAGTGATAGCGAAAGAACTCGTACCAATGGTTTCAAATTAGATAAATTTCGTTTCAGAAAAGATATAGGCAAGTATTGGTTTGGTAATAGAGTTGTAGATGGGTGGAATGGACTACCAAGTGCTATAGTGGGATCTAAAACTGTAGGGAGCTTTAAGATAAAATTGGATAAGCATATGGACGAGAAGGGTTGGGTGTGAAGGGGGATCAGCCGGGTTGGGCCAATCAGCGCTCTGCAGACCTCCATAATCCTGCGTTAATCTCTAACCGTTTTGGTAAGATGATCCTCAGGGTATTAGAGTGTGAAACCTATAATTGGGCTTTGTAATGAATTGGGGTTATGTGGGACAGGGATCTACCTTGCTTAGGCCAATCGGCTTTCTGCAGACTCCCATTTTCTTATGTTCTTATGTTCTATTATTAAGTGTTCGCGTATCTTCATCCATGTATTTCCACCCTTAACAATAGAACGCCCAGCTCTTCCATATTTCGCCTTCTGTCACACACACACACACACACACACACACACACACACACCTAGACTACCGAGGATTAACCTCCCATTGTAGTACCTGCACCCTCTTCACCCTGACCATACCAAAACAGTTTCTGTATGTATGTATGTTTGTGTGCATACGTGAGCGTTTGTGTTGTTCTGTATATGAGTAAGTAAATAAATGTGTATATGTACTGTATATCACTTACTCTCATGGTTATTTTATGATAATTTGTATTCTGCACATGCATCATTATTGTATTTATTTATTTTGTTTGTAAACTAAGCTTACCATCCTCATATCTGTACATCTCATGTTCATCCACTAAATTGTAAAATGTGTATTTTCAGCTCATGAGGCTGCCATTCTTTAATAAACCGTTTATTATTATTATTATTATTATTATTACTATATCTATACGATATACTGCACTTCCCTCTGTGACTTTATAATTACCTTACAATTAAGGGGACCGACCCGCATTTTATTTTTCTTGGTTGTAGCCATTCGACCCCATTCATCTTACTGTTTTAAGCCATTTATCCTCACGCAGGTGTCAATTTACACCTGGCGAACGATAGCGAGCCAGCATATTTTGGATCATGTTTTAGACAGCTGACTTAATTTGTAAATTTTTCGGTAGAAAAATTTCTCCGGCGAAGCCGGATTTCACCATACAATGATGGCTCGCTGTCGCTCGCCAGGAAAAAAATCGATACCTGAATGGGGAGAAACGTCTTAAAACAGTAGGCTGAATGGGGTCGAATTAATAAACCCAGAGAGAAAAAGCAGGTCGGTCCCCTTAATGTGTGTACAGTATACCATGTTCATGACACGGACACATATTATTGCTACCATCCTCTTGAAGGTGTGTGCGTGTGTGTAAAGAAACGTACACACACACACACACACACACACACACACACACACACACACACACACGAGAACATCGTATTTACATAATTTCATTAACACCCTCCAGTGTCTAATTTGAATTCCTGACGTGGCAATTAGGTGGATAAATAATTGTATTTTAGTTGGAAGAGCTGAATTTGCTGATCAATTATATTAAGTATGTTCTCTTCCAGTTTCCTCGTAATAGATTATATGATTTGTATATTATAATTATGTTTAAGTGCAGATCAAATATAAATTATTCATTAATTATAGAGGTATAGTAATTAAGGTGAAAAGGTTTACTGATCTACATCATTAAAACGAATCGGCGTATGAGTGCGTGGGTGTTTGTGTAATTTGAGTCAACGTGTGCGCGTGTGTGTGTATGTGTTGTGCTGCGCAATATAATAAATTAGTCCATTACTCTTAACACATATGTATTGTCAGGGCTGTCATGTATAACCTCAAGATGTAACTACTACATGTTTTGTGAAAAAGGGGAACAACAGGACTAAGGCCAGATTCATTGATCCATCTACCAAAAACTGTAATGACATATTGAGGTGTCCATCTCATTTTCTCCCTGACACCCACATGTAGACCGAGGACTACCATAGTGTAACAGTATATATAGGAGAGAATGATATGTCAGATTTAATTGATATGAATAATACAAATATTTGAGAAGTTTCCTTGGGTGAGAGAAATATATAGGCTTGGGCCACTAACGTACAGAATTACTAAAGTAGGTACTTGTAGGTCAAATGTATAATTATATATTTCCTAGCTCACCTCACATAGGCTACCTGACTCATTGATCTCATCATTATAATAATGTTCATATACTATATTTATATATATATATATATATATATATATATATATATATATATATATATACTGTATATATACCGTATAATAATTATATACTGTATATGTATATATATATATATATATTATATATATACCCTATATATATTTGTTTTCTTTAATGAATACAAGGTTAACAAAAATAGCAGTTTCAGCATTCAATATTATATTATTCAGCGTTTCAATATTTCTGATTAACCCGGGAACTGCAGGGAGACTCTTAAGAGTTCCCCCGGCGGACTGCGGGAAGACTCTTAACCTGACAAGCGCGATATGACAGTAGGTGCTAGGGTAGTTATTTGTGCATTTCTAGCCCTGGATTCTGACAGAATTCGTTATATTTACAATATAAACCATTATTTGTTTTCGGTATGCTTTTATTTTACATATATGATGTATATATGAACCTTCAAGAGTGCTAAAATAAGTGGGAAAAGCATTTGGGTGGTGAAAAACGAAGATATTGGCCACCCGGTCATAATCTCAGGCGAGAGAGAGAGACAGGCAGCCCTCCCCTCTCGCTGTCTGGGAGTCAACTGAGAAGAGCGCGGCGGTGTGTGCCGGTGTCTGGGTGTTGCATAACGATCTTTTATGCAACCCACTTGTGCTACATTATCGCGGGAGAGAAAAATAACCGATAAATGATGATAATAAGAGGAAAAATAGGTGATAATTGAGGTGGGGAGGGAGGGGGGAATAAGGTGGGGAAGGAGGGGAGGGGGGTGGGTGAGATTTACATGGATGAGTACTGGAGGGGAATTATCTCACCTAGAGACAAATTCCTTTGTTTTGATAGGCCCTTTTTTTTTATGGAAGGCTTTTTTTATGGTCCTGCTTCCGTGAGGCCTATCGCGTTCCCTATAGGAAGCCTTCCGTGAGGCCTATCGCGCTTGCCGGGTTAAGAGTCAGAGAAAATAAAAATCAACTTTTGACATCGAAAACAGAATATTATTTTTATTTTTATTTTTTTATTTTTTTATTTTTGTTGGGCCCCTGGGCCATGCAAAATATCAGTCCTCTACCTCCCCTCCTTCCCCACTTTCCTCCCCTCCTTCAGTTATCACCTATTTTCCCTGTTATTCCCTTATTCTGAGGTATATTTTCGTGCTAACATTAGAAAGCCAGTTGCAGGGTGTGGTCATCACTGATAGAAAGCGAGTGCAAGAGAGAGAGAGAGAGTATCGATCGACTGTGTCTCAGTGGCCTTGGGGGAAATTGGCGGGAAAGCAGCTTGCCTCACCCATACATTATACAACTCGCGGGCTATATCTCCGATTTTGACCATCCAAACGCTGTTTTCACTCGTTTTATTGTTGTTTCAGGTTAATACCTTTATAATCAACCCATAATAGGCACGTATGGATAAGTATTAATGCTATTAATGGTACAATGAATATTTTAGTGACGGAAACACCTCAAATATATGCGCACAGGGAGAGGTGTCTAATTACCCCCATGCGTACTTGTTAGGTTAATTTTCGTTGGGGTTCAGTCAGCAGGTGGAGGAGGTTGGCAAAATGCATGGTGATTCGACGTTTCGCTAGACATCTAGCATTTTCAAGAGAATGTTTAAACATTTTATTTATTTTTTTTTTTTTTTTAAAGATAGGGGGGGGGGGAAGAGAGGCACCTCAGAGTGGGTGGAGGGAAGAAAAAGTAGGAAAGATGAAATACAGTGGAAGAAAAAAGTTAGTGGGCCATCCACCTTGCTGTTGTTGAGGGATGTTTATTACTTTATTTTGTTTGTCTAGTCATTTTTTAAAAACTTTCATTCATGTTTTATTGTTGTACTTAAGTTACTAAAGTGCTGATAAGAATGATTTTAACTTAGGGATGTCTATATCTGATCTTTTGAGTCTTGCTTCCAGTTTGTTTTTTCCTTCATCTGTGAGAGTTCGTTCCAAGTCTTCTTGATTAATATGAGAATATGCTTGCCTCATAACGTCGGGATCTTGTTCAAAGACGTCACAAATGAATCCAATACTGCCCAGTGTTAGTTCTGAAAGCTCGATGGTGTCTTCTCCCGGTTCCTTCTCCTTGGCGATTTTTGGTGGTGTCTCCGGGTTTGTCGGGAGGGGAAGGAGTGGTCCTGGGGATCTCTTTCTGGGCGATTTTGGCTTGGTGTTGGGGGAAGTTGGTGGTGATGATGATGCTCTGGCTTCCTCGGGTTCCATTTGTGTCTCGTCCTCTTCTTGGTATTCTTCATGGATGTGAAGAGTTGGAGATTCCTGTAGTTCTGGAACTCGATCTTGTGTCTTGGGGGGCTTCTTCTTTGTTGACGCCCTTTTGATGTTTGCAGGGGTCGCGGAGAAGGCCTTCTGAGGTATGGTGATGGTGGGTAGATTGTTGTGACAACAGACAGGGGATTAGCTGGCAGAGTTGGTGTTTGTCTGGGCCAGCAATGGCCATGGCTGACTGAATACAGGCAAAGATCTTGGCCCTCAGTACTGCTTCCCCATCTGCTGTAGTTGTAGGTGGTGTCGACTCTGGTGGAGCATTCCGTGGGGAGAAAGAGGAGCCCTTGACTGGAGCTCCTTCAGGGCCTGTGATGTTGGTAGCTTCACGTCCCTGTCTCC
>CM064555.1:3929683-3985515 GCA_032716605.1 Paralithodes platypus
TAGTGTGTGGTGATAGTGTGTGGTTAGAGTTAACAGTGTGTGGTGATAGTGTGTGGTTAGAGTTAACAGTGTGTGGTGATAGTGTGTGGTTAGAGTTAACAGTGTGTGGTGATAGTGTGTGATTAGAGTTAACAGTGTGTGGTTAGAGTTAACAGTGTGTGGTGATAGTGTGTGGTGATAGTGTGTGGTTAGAGTTAACAGTGTGTGGTGATAGTGTGTGGTTAGAGTTAACAGTGTGTGGTGATAGTGTGTGGTTAGAGTTAACAGTGTGTGGTGATAGTGTGTGGTTAGAGTTAACAGTGTGTGGTGATAGTGTGTGGTTAGAGTTAACAGTGTGTGGTTAGAGTTAACAGTGTGTGGTGATAGTGTGTGGTTAGAGTTAACAGTGTGTGGTGATAGTGTGTGATTAGAGTTAACAGTGTGTGGTGATAGTGTGTGATTAGAGTTAACAGTGTGTGGTTAGAGTTAACAGTGTGTGGTGATAGTGTGTGGTTGTTGTTGTTGTTGTTCCCCAAGCTGCCTGGCCGAACAGCCCCAAGGCCCCGAGCAATTCCAAGGCCATAACCGAGCGCCCCCACAGAACCCTCCCTGCCGACCACAATAAAGCCGGGGTGACCGAAGCCACTCCATGGCGGGGAGCTGAGGAGGGTGCGGAAACGCCCGGGAAACCAAAGCCCCACCCAGGGCCCTGTGCCCCTCAGCAATTATGAAGAGAAAGTTGAGGGACAAGGGAAAAATGTGACGCTTTGGCTTCCAATCTTGGTAGATTGGGAGGTCAATCCACGGAAAAGACGCCGTCACTTGAGATCTAGAAAATATATAAGTTAAAGGAACAGTCAGAGTAAGCTATGGGTATGGCAGAGATCGCTCAGTTCTCACTCTGATAGACCAGCCCATCACCACATGACTAGAACCCAATCCTCTCAGCATCAGCTAGGAAAGGCCCTAGAAAGCCGCCTTTGGCGGGGGGATAGCTCCCCTATTTCAACCCCTTTCGGGGTCGGGCACCCGCCCTGTAGTGTGTGGTTAGAGTTAACAGTGTGTGGTGATAGTGTGTGATTAGTGTTAACAGTGTGTGATAAGAGTTAACAGTGTGTGGTGATAGTGTGTGGTTAGAGTTAACAGTGTGTGGTGATAGTGTGTGATTAGAGTTAACAGTGTGTGGTGATAGTGTGTGGTTAGAGTTAACAGTGTGTGGTGATAGTGTGTGATTAGAGTTAACAGTGTGTGGTTAGAGTTAACAGTGTGTGGTGATAGTGTGTGATTAGAGTTAACAGTGTGTGGTGATAGTGTGTGATTAGAGTTAACAGTGTGTGGTGATAGTGTGTGATTAGAGTTAACAGTGTGTGGTGATAGTGTGTGGTAACCGTGTGTACATAGAGTTAACATTGTGTGGGTACAGTGTGTGGTGGTAGTGTATGATTGGAGTTAACAGTGTGTGGGGACAGTGTATAATGTATTTAGCATAAAAGACAGTTTCACTTTGATAATTAGTATGTTTTTAGTAGCGAAAACTTATTTAAACATCCATAAAACATCTTTAACGAGTAGTTGGTATCTTATACATTAGATAAAAACAAATTACAACATTATTTCGATTAATTAAATAATATATCCAATCACTAGCACATAATATTAAACATATTATAATTGTAGATCCAGCTCTAACAAAAACTGGAAACAGAGCCTGGGTTTCCTGGACTGAATAATACGGTGAGGCGGAAATAAATTAATATGGCTCCAGGAATTCAGATATCAGAGAGGCTTAAACGGTTTTCCTGTTAAGGGGCTATAGTGGCTGTGTTTTTGTGGTCAATATATCATTATTAATTTATCTTTTAGTTTCTTTGCTAGCCTTTATCAAACTTAGAAAACCACCCCCTAGACCCCCTTCAAGATGAATTTGTATATTTTTCGGTAGAAAAATGTCATAGCCGAAGGCCAGTTCTTCTTAAAATTACAGGCTCGCTACCGCTCGCCACGAAAAAAATCGACACCTAAATAACACGCAAGGTCTTAAAATTTACAACAAAATGGGGCAAAAGGTGTTAAAATCGCCAAACTAATGGGCCGAACGTCTTAAAATCTCAAAACTAATGGGGCTGAGCACGAGGGAGAGGCGCGTCCAGAAAAACGAGCCATCTCCCCTTAAGAGCAATTGGGACAAAGATATGAGTTTATACTATATATTGTTGATATTGTTGACAATTCATGTAAAGCACGTGGAGGGATAACTAGTGTAAGTTAATTACGGGTTCAGCAATTCATATGTTTCTCATATCTCGTTAATATAACCCATTTATCTAAGTACACTTCTCTCTCTCTTTCTATCTCACTCTCACTTACTCATTCACTCATTTTCACTCTCGCTCTCTTTCTCTCTCGCTTTAAATCTCATGGAAAGCTTTATAATATTTCTTAGTTAACCCAAGGACTACGAGGATCCTTCCAGAATGTTTTACTGGCCGAATGTGACGTTCCTTCCGGAATCTGACACTTAAAACAACAGCAAAAAATGCATCAGTGCCGGGAAAATGGATGCAATATATGATTAAATGGCTTGTCTCCTTCCCACCACCTACTCTCTCCCGTTACATGTGTTTCCCATCCCCCTAACTCTCCTCCCCCTCCTCCTGTATTCTACTTTTTCCCCCCCACTCCCTATACTTCCTCTCCCGCCTAAAATACGTTCAGTCACCCTCCTCTACACCTCCCATACTTTCACCCTCCCTCACATATGTGCGAGAGAGCTGTGAGCCCAAGTCAGTATGGCCCAGCCTTCAGAAGAGGAGGGTGTATGTCGCTCTGCCACAATGGATAGATTCCCATCACAATAATCTGTTTTTTCACTGGATATATGCTCTTTACACCCCTTTTATGTTTCTTTAATGTTCACATGTTCGTTATGCAAGTAAAATATGTCATTTGGTGCAGTAATATTGCTTCATATGGTACATATAACTATTTTATACCAACTTGAACATAAACCGCCGGCACTGGCAGAATCTGGCCTATCGCAGCTGCAGAGTTAAAATAATCTTGATATTAGACTATGTTAGGGTATAATATACAGTAAATGCTAGGCTAGGTTAATTAGAATATTTTGAATTAAGTTTGCTTGTATTAGGTAATCGCTATTGTCTGCTTACTTGTTATCAAACTATCTGCTTCCTGAACAATAAATATACCTCTGTAATGATTACTCTTCGTTACCTGCTTCAAAGTTTGCGAAAATACCCATGTTAGTATGTAATACAAAATTACTCCCCACCAGGTCAATTAACTTCACACCAACACTCACCTGAGAAAGAGATGATATTTGTTTTTAATATTCGCTCAATCAGTTAGATCATACTTATTTTTAATATATATGTATGTTTCTTAAGCTGCAACTATTTGTACCATATATCCATTAATAGGCATGTCTGAATATGCTCTTTGAAAAATCATTAGAGCAAGCATTACAAAGAAACTAAATATATAAACCTTCCAATATTTTCTTCAAAAAGGTTTACTACCCAGCAAGGTACAGTTGGTGACTGATGAACCAGGTAAACGTGATATTAAATGGTGTCACAATATAATGCTACAATAAGAATATTTAAGCTGTAAGGGCGATTTTACCATTTTCATATAAAGATGATAGAAGCACGTTTTATCATTAAGGGGGGGGGGGGGTCACCGTTTTTGTTTTACCTTTCTCTCCTTTTCTCTCTTTCCCTGGCTTATATCCATTCGGCCCCATTCAGCCAACTGTTTTAAGACGTTTATCCCTATCTAGGTGTCAATTTCTTCTTGGCGAGCGATAGCAAGCCAGCATTGTATGAAGAAATCCGGCTTTGCCGGAGAAATTTTTCTATCGAAAAATGTACAAATTTAGCTTGCTGTCAAAACAAAAATATATATATGCTGGCTCGCTACCGCTCGCCAGGAAAATAATGACACCTGGATGGGGGTAAACTTCTTAAAACAGTAGGCTGAATGGGGCCGAATGGATACAAACGAAAGAGAGAGGGAGAGAAAGAGAAAAAAGGCGAGGTGGGGTCCCTTAACGAAATTATGCAGTAACCCGATATGGTGGCCAAATGCAACTATTAAAACCCTCCACAACATTAGTTTCTCTCCAACTGTTCAACCACTTGTTCCTGTAGGTGATACACTACTGTACAGAATTGAACCTCACAAAAGCTCTCAATAGAGATATCGTATGTATGGTGATATATTATTTTCAACTTGCATTATTTGAAGAAAATGGGTTTCAGTTTATGCGTCCTACCAATTACTAATTCATATATTCAAAATAATATATGAAACTTTCACACTTATAATAACATAACTAGACCATAGAAATAAAAAACATATACCATCGGCTTAAGGGGGTACTACTCACTGTTTTGGGTCTGATTATGTATATATTTATTTATCTTTCAGCTTCCTCCCTTGACCTCCATCCAGCTTAAAAAACACTCCCTAGACCCCCAATCAAGATAAATTTGTAAATTTTTCGGTAGAAATATTTCCTAAATATGTTCTAAATATGTTCTAAAAATACAGGCTCGCTATCGCTCGCCAGAAAAAAATCGACACCTAAAGGGCACGAAAGGTATTGACAAAGTAATGGAGTGAAAGGTCTCAAAATCGCCAAATGAACTGACCAACGTCTTAAAACCTCAAAACTAATATGCTAAACATGAGGGAGAAAGGGGTCCAGAAAAAGCGAGTAGTACCCCCTGAAACTCTGCTTTCCCTGTTATTTTCTCAAACAATATAGACGCAAAAACCGGGCCAACAGAGTCCTCCTCCTCCCTCATGTTTAGCCCTATTAGTTATGAGATTTCAAGACATTCGCCCCATTAGTTTGGCGATATTCAGAACATTTGCCCCATTTCTTTGCCAATATTAAGACCTTTCGTGCCATTTAGCGGTCGATTTTTTTTTCCTGGCGAGCGATAGCTAGCCTGTATTTGAAGAGGAATTGGCCTTCGGCCCGGACATTTTTCTACCGAAAAATGTACAAATGTATATCTTGTGGGTATTTTTTTTTAAGTTTGATGGAGGTTTAGAGAGCAAACTAAACACCCTCCTTAACCCTTCCTACCCGGGCTGTCTTACCCAATGACGGTCGCCCCTACCCGGGCGAAATGGCTGAAAAAAGTCTAGGCCTAGGCTACCGTATTTATGTTTATTTTCACTGCTAGAACTTTCCCACTCAACTATAATCGTAGTGCGGTTTTCAATCTGTATTTTGGCATTGAGTAGAGCTCTGTAAGTCAACTGGTTCAGTTGTGATGACGATTTCAGTGGAGCCAATATTGCAGAGATGTTGCCAATATGGGGGCTTTTCAGACACTAATTTCGTCATGACGTCAGAACAATAACATTGAGGAGTCTTCTCCTTCTTGTTTTCGGAGGTGCGGTGACGAACGCTTGGGTTTGTTGACATACGTCGTACGCACAGCGTTCAGACCAAGCTTAATTGGGCTATTAAACTAATGCCTTAGATAAGGCATACCGGGTAGCGGCCCTTCTTTCGTGCTGTCCTTACCTAAGGCAGACCGGGTAGGAAGGGTTAAACCATTGAGCCGAACCAGTAAATTATGCTGCACAATACCGTCTGAGCTCCTTTAAGTTTGGACACGGGGTAGCATTATATTGGTCCTACACAACACAACACTACCAGGTCAAATGTATTTCTCATTTTATTAATTTATGTTTTTTTTTTTTTTTTTTTTTTTACGTTTGGGATATAAGGTTTTGTTGAATGTTATGTGATATAATTTGCTATTGGTTGAGAGAGAGAGAGAGAGAGAGAGAGAGAGAGAGAGAGAGAGAGAGAGAGAGAGAGAGAGCGATTCCTTATTAACCCTCTCACGTTCTTGACGCAATGTTGAGCCTATTAAAGATACTTTAAAGCTTTTGTTACCATCAGGGGTATTTATAAACCTTTAGTTTAGTTATTTCAACCTCTGTAGTTGTCTTTGAGTTAGCTGTGGGAAGAAAACTAATTTTGGAGAGGTAATTATAAGAGTGAGAGAACTCTATTTCTTATTGCTAATCTGGCAACCTCTGCGTCATATGGTCGTGATAGGGTTAAGTTCCTTCTGCTTCATATGGCATTTTACTACTTCGCTCTATGTTGTTTATCCTCCCAGTCTCTCTCTCTCTCTCTCTCTCTCTCTCTCTCTCTCTCTCTCTCTCTCTCTCTTTGTGTGTGTGTGTGTGTGTGTGTGTGTGTAATGAGAGACAAGACAGAAGTAAGATCACCGTGGGTTAAAGATAAGATAAGATATCAGCCGTTTACAGAGAGCCATGGTGGTGCGGAAGAGGAGAATGGATGGCAAGGGGAATAGGCAAAGGAAGAATTTAGTTTTAGGAAATAATCGGCCGGATATTAATCCTTTAAGTACCAGTGACGTGTGACATCCTTATAATTATATTCTGGCAATGTTTAGACGATATCATTCAGCTTAGGAAGGACCTATAGCAATATTAAGGCTTCAAACTCTCTCAACCAACCCTTTTAACCACCACATATCCTTTTTAAGCTGCATAATATCGTCTAAATAAAGTTAGAATATAATATATCACACGTCGCTGGTACTTAAAGGGTTAAGTACCAGTGACGTGTGTTATCTTTCACTCTAGCTGTATTTAGACGATCTCATGTAGCTTAAGAAGGATCTGTTGTACCGGTAGTTAAAAGGGTTGGTTGAGGTAGTTTGAAGCTTTATTATCGCTAGAGGCCTTACTAAGCTGAATACAATCGTCTAACAGTTGCTAGAATATGATAACAAGGACGTCCCTGGTACTGAATGGGTTAAGGGGAGATGGGCGTAGTTATTTGCTCATTTATATATTATTACATTACTTTATTAGTTGCCTCCCTAGACCTCCATGAAGCTTAATAAACACCCCCCACGATCCCTATTCAAGATGAATCTGTACATTTTTCGGTAGAAAAATAGGCCCGTTCTTCTAAAATTACAGGCACACTATCATTCGCCAGGAAAACAAATCGACACCTAAATAGCACGAAAGTTCTTAATATTGACAAAGAAATGAGGCAAAAGGTCTTAAAATCGACAAACTAATGAGACAAACGTCATAAAATCTCCAAACCAATGGATCTAAACACGGGGAGAAAGGGTACCAGAAAATCGACCCATCACCCCTTATAAGGAGACATGAAAGTGTAAATGTCTAATTGTTAATGGTACAAAGGAGTACAAACGAAACCAAGCAACAACAGATCTAGTGACCCTTCTAGGTTGCTTGTCCTCCAAAACACTGAGGATCAAGTGCCCAAACAGTGGTTTAGAGTGGGTAAGGGAACATTGGAAAGGAATTACTGCCCTGGAACTAATGTCCGTGGCAGGATTAAGAAGTTAGTAGGGGACAGATGGGTTAGTAACTGAGGGGGGGATAAAATAAAGTTATTAATTTACAAACGCAGTCAGTTGCGGGTTTGATGCGAGATATTTGTCTAGGCGGAATTTAAATGAATCAACGGTGATGCAGTTTATAATGTTTCGGGGAAGCCCATTCCACAAGCCCATTCCACGATTGAAGAAGAAATTCTTAGATTCGTGTGAGTTAAAAGATTTACCAATAATTTTGCAACCGTTTCCCCGAGTGTAATTAGATTGGTCGATAGTGAAGTACTTACTACAGTCCATATTGTCGATGCCTTTGATGATTTTGAACACTTGAATTAAGTCACCTCTTAATCTGCGCTGGGTTAAAGGAAATAGATTTAATTCTCTAAGACGCTCTTCGCTCTTCGTATGGTTTGTTCTTTAGGCTAGGTATCATTTTGGTAACTCTACGTTGAACTCCTTCTAGCTTGTTTATATCTTTTTGGTAATAAGGGCACCAGGATTGAACGCAGTATTCCAGAAGAGGGCGGACTAAGGAATTGTAAAGGGTTAGGATAACTTCTTTGGATTTATGCTCAAATGACCTGCCTATAAAGCCAATTATTTTGTTTGCCTTCTTAACAACTTCTGAACATTGTTGACTCGGTTTTAGGTTACTCGATATTGTTACTCCCAGATCAGTTTCTCTGTTTACATTCTTAAGCTGAGTGCCATTCATCGAATAGTTTGCTTTCTCATTTAGGTATCCGATATGTAGTACTTTACATTTATCCGCTTTGAAACTCATTTGCCAAATTTGGGCCCAACATGACAATTTATCTAGATTGTGTTGCATATCGTCAACTTGTTCTTCTGAAAGTACGCTATTTGCAATTTTTGTATCGTCAGCAAATTTTGAGATTGTACAGGTGAGACCCTCATCTATGTTGTTGATGTAAATTAGAAAGAGAATTGGTCCTAGTATCGATCCCTGGGGTACCCCGCTACTTACATTGGTCCATTTAGATGCCTTACCATTTATGACTACTCTTTGCTTTCTGTCGTTGAGCCAATTTTCTATCCATTTCAACACACCGTCTTGTATTCCATGCGCTTTAAGTTTTAGCAGTAAACGTTTGTGGGGAACTTTGTCAAAGGCCTTTTGAAAATCAAGGTATATAATATCTACAGCTTTACTCTCATCGTAGAGGTTGAGGATATCGTGGAAGAAGTCTAAGAGGTTTGTTAAACAGGAACGTTTTTTACGAAAGCCGTGTTGAGTATCTTTAAGTATGTTATTTTCATCTAAGTGATTTACGAGTCTGTCTCGTATGACCGTTTCTAGCATTTTACATACAACTGAGGTTAAGCTAATTGGACGATAGTTACTGGGTAGGGATTTGCTGCCTTTTTTTAATATCGGTGTTACGTTGGCTAGCTTCCACTGATCAGGCATAGTTCCAGACTGCAAGGATTTATTGAATAGTAATGTCAGTGGTTTGGAGAGCCCATCCTCAGCTTCCTTTAGAACTCTAGGCGAGATTGTATCAGGTCCAGGCGTTTTATTTACCTCGAGTTTATCTAAACAATTCAATACTTCTCTCTCTGTATTGGTGATATTGCTTAGAACATCTGAATTATCAATCTGAATCGGCGATGGTGTAGGGATATCACTGAGGTCTTCTGTTGTAAAAACTGATGCAAAGAAGGTATTGAGGGCATTACTCATGGTAATATTGAAGGGAAAATCTAAGAGTTAATTTTAAGGGGAAGTATTTGCTTTATGCTGAACCCCCTTCTCCTTCATGTGTAGCCCCATTAGTTTTCAAATTGTAAGATTTTCGCCCATTTCTTCGTGCCATTTAGGTGTCGATGTGTCTGTCCCTGGCGAGCGATAGCGAGCCTGTAATTATTGAGGAACCGGGCTTCGGCCTGAACATTTTTCTACTGAAAACATTACACATTTATCAGGAAGGGGAGTCTATATATATTTGTTTTTTGTTTTTTGTTTTTTTAAATAAAGGGCTAGGGAGCAAACTAAAACAATTCTATATACTGGTAATACTAATTTACAGTATATATATATATATACCTAAATACATGAAATAACGTCCCCTTCATGTTTCAGTGTTGGCCTCGGCACAGTCATATGCATCACACATTTATCCTTTTAACTCAGGTCCGACCCCTCTTTTAACTCAGGTCCGACCCCTCTTTTAACTCAGGTCCGACCCCTCTTTTAACTCAGGTCCGACCCCTCTTTTAACTCAGGTCCGACCCCTCTTTTAACTCAGGTCCGACCCCTCTTTTAACTCAGGTCCGACCCCTCTTTTAACTCAGGTCCGACTCCTCTTTTAACTCAGGTCCGACCCCTCTTTTAACTCAGGTCCGACCCCTCTTTTAACTCAGGTCCGACCCCTCTTTTAACTCAGGTCCGACCCCTCTTTTAACTCAGGTCCGACCCCTCTTTTAACTCAGGTCCGACCCCTCTTTTAACTCAGGTCCGACCCCTCTTTTAACTCAGGTCCGACCCCTCTTTTAACTCAGGTCCGACCCCTCTTTTAACTCAGGTCCGACCCCTCTTTTAACTCAGGTCCGACCCCTCTTTTAACTCAGGTCCGACCCCTCTTTTAACTCAGGTCCGACCCCTCTTTTCAATTACGCTGACATTTTATATATTCCTGTTCACTCCTTTGACCGTGGGCTGATTGGCGATTTTTGCATGTATTCGTTATTTTTCTAGTTTCCTCCCTAGACCTCCATCAAATTTAAAAAGACATCCATTAGATCCCCCTTCTAGATTAATTTGTACATTTTTCGGTAGAAAAAGTCACGGCCGAAGGCAGGTTCTTCCAACGGTACAGGCTCACTATCGTTCGCCAGGGAAAAAATCAACACCTAAATAGCACGAAAGGTCTAAATATTACGAATAAATGGGGCGAAAGGTCTAAAAAACGACTAACTAATGGGGCAAACATCTTAGCATCTGAAAAATAATTGGGCTAAACATGAGGGAAAAAGTGGTCCAGAAAACCGGCCCATCCCCCCTTTATACAACCGTTAACTATTATATTGGTCCTTTATACAACCGTTAACTATTATATTGGTCCTTTATACAACCGTTAACTATTATATTGGTCCTTTATACAACCGTTAACTATTATATTGGTCCTTTATACAACCGTTAACTATTATATTGGTCCTTTATACAACCGTTAACTATTATATTGGTCCTTTATACAACCGTTAACTATTATATTGGTCCTTTATACAACCGATAACTATTATATTGGTCCTTTATACAACCGTTAACTATTATATTGGTCCTTTATACAACCGTTAACTATTATATTGGTCCTTTATACAACCGATAACTATTATATTGGTCCTTTATACAACCGTTAACTATTATATTGGTCCTTTATACAACCGTTAACTATTATATTGGTCCTTTATACAACCGTTAACTATTATATTGGTCCTTTATACAACCGTTAACTATTATATTGGTCCTTTATACAACCGTTAACTATTATATTGGTCCTTTATACAACCGTTAACTATTATATTGGTCCTTTATACAACCGTTAACTATTATATTGGTCCTTTATACAACCGTTAACTATTATATTGGTCCTTTATACAACCGTTAACTATTATATTGGTCCTTTATACAACCGTTAACTATTATATTGGTCCTTTATACAACCGTTAACTATTATATTGGTCCTTTATACAACCGTTAACTATTATATTGGTCCTTTATACAACCGTTAACTATTATATTGGTCCTTTATACAACCGTTGACTATTATATTGGTCCTTTATACAACCGTTGACTATTTGATTGATTACCATGGCTATGTCAGTGAAGAGGAATAGGGACAGAGAAGTATAGTGTTCTTAAGGGGGGTCCCAGCTTTTTTTTATCTTTCTCTCCTTTTCTCTCTTTCCCTGGCTTGTTTCCATTCGGCCCTATTCAGCCAACTGTTTTAAGACGTTTATCCCCACCCAGGTGTTGATTTCTTCCTGGCGAGTGATAGCGAGCCAGCATTGTATGGAGAAATCCGGCTTCGCCGGAGGATATTTTATTATCGAAAAATATACAAATTTATTTGCTGTCAAAACAAAAATATATAAAATATTGACACCTGGATGGGGGTAAACGTCTTAAAACAGTAGACTGAATGGGGCCGAATGGATACAAACTAAAGAAAGAGGGAGAGAAAGAGAAAAAAAAGCAAGGTGGGCTCCCTTAAGGGGAAGTTTTCGTTTATTTGTTTATGAACCCACTTCACCTTCATATTAGCCCGATTTGTTTATGAACCCAATTCACCTTCATATTTGTTTATGAACCCACTTCACCTTCATATTAGCCCGATTTGTTTATGAACCCACTTCACCTTCATATTAGCCCGATTTGTTTATGAACCCACTTCACCTTCATATTAGCCCGATTTGTTTATGAACCCACTTCACCTTCATATTTGTTTATGAACCCACTTCACCTTCATATTAGCCCGATTTGTTTATGAACCCACTTCACCTTCATATTAGCCCGATTTGTTTATGAACCCACTTCACCTTCATATTAGCCCGATTTGTTTATGAACCCACTTCACCTTCATATTAGCCCGATTTGTTTTCAAATGTTAATACTTTCGTCCATTTCTACTAATCATTAGTGTTAATTGTTGTAAGCTAAACTAGTATATATTATTTGTTATGGAATGAGTTAGAGTACATGAAGGCCGACCAGAACCTAGTGTGTGTTTTGGTAATCCGAAAATTAATATTATTCGTGATCGTGTATTCAACCTTTAACTGTGTTGGTGGTGTAATTGTTTAGATGCTTATGTTCTGGGTGTGGTGTCCCGAGTTCGAATCCCAGAAGGACTATATTCTTTCATTAATGTATTCAAGTGCATTGGGGTTTGTAGTTGATGATTAATGTTAAGAACGGGGTGTTACTTAAGGGAGGTCACCTGCTTTTTTTTTTATCTTTCTCTCCTTTTCTATCTTTCTCTGGCTTGTATCCATTCGGCCCCATTCAGCCAACTGTTTTAAGACGCTTATCCCCATCCAGCTGTCGATTTCTTCCTGGCGAGCGATAGCGAGCCAGCATTGTATGGAGAAATCCGGCTTCGCCGGAGATATTTTTCAATCGAAAAATTTACAAATTTAGCTTGCTGTCAAAACAAAAATATATATATATATGCTGGCTCGCTACCGCTCGCCAGGAAAATATTGACACCTGGATGGAGGTAAACGTCTTAAAATAGTAGGCTGAATGGGACCAAATGGATACAAGCCAAAGAGAGAGGAAGAGAACGAGAAAAAAGCGAGGTGGGCTCCCTTAATCCCTCAGATCTGACTCACGATACATGCGGATTACATGATCGTTGCACCAAACAACAATAGTGTAAATAATAATTATAATGAATTAATATTAATACTAAATAATAATAAATTTAAATAATATTAATTCCCAACAATAGTGTACTCTACATCAGCCTAACGGTAAATGGTGATCTATTTATGTTTGTGGTGCGTGTGAGATGATGATTGAAAATATTAAAGTCAATATTGATCAGCACTAAACATTTTGACATACTATCAGCAATACGGGTTTAGTGTAATGATGAAACATCTATCGAATTACTCAACACGAAGCTACGACACACACACACACAATCATTCATTACGTGGTGAAGAAACTGCATTGGCTGCAACAGATGTGGGAATTAAGACACAAATGCAGACAGGGACCCAGTTTATTCAACGTTTCGCCAGTAAGGCTTCAGGAATAACACACAGTCGGGGAGGACAGTCAACAAAATATATCTCCTACCATAATGAAACAACACAACAAAAACAACAGCATGAAATGTTCAAATAGTTTAGTCTGGTTCTCGACTCGTTAATAAAAATGCAAGTGGTTTGGCTAGTGAAAAGGAACCTTTATTTAAGTTCATGGTATCATTCATTACGATATGAGCTGACTCAAAGCATCTACGTTTAACAGTATTTGTTTCACATTTTATCAATCTAGCTTCATTATATTTCATTCTGTGTCCGGTATCTAGTCTATGAATGTTTTTGTTGTGTTGCTTTCTTATGGTAAGAGATACATTTTGTTGACTATATGTTATTCCTGAAGAAGCCTACATGGCGAAACATTGAATAAACTGGGTCCCTGCTTTGCATTTGTGTCTTAATTCCCACATTCATTATATATTGATTAAAACAAGAACTATTTTACTTAATAACCCGACAAGCATAAATTGACACAGAAAAGCACCACTCACTTCCTTTACTCTTCGTTCAGATAAGCCAAAGTACGTTGACCCTTCAGATTGTTTCATATAATTTGTTAAAGTACGGTATAAACACTATCAATATCTTAACATGAATATTTTTTCTTAAAAGTGAACTCTTGCAAGTCATGCCCGCAAATCTCTCTCTCTCTCTCTCTCTCTACAAACCATTAACATTCTCCACACCAATATATTACCTACTAGCAGCCTAAAGCTAATCAATATTAATCAGCTATCACAATACAGTAGGTTTTGAAATACATACGTTATAATAATAATAATGACCCTGTATCAGAGAGCTACAGCGTATCGTCACCACCCCTGCATAAACTGTACCAATTATATAGCCCATTAATATCAGTCCCCATAATGTAGTCATCGTAACTACTTAAAAGTTGGACAGGTATTTCATATCACACACTCTTTATGGCAGCCGCAATATATCACATGTTAAACAATGTATTATATGTAATGTATAGTAATGTTTCGGCATCTATGTTTGTTTCTGGTTAAAACATATACTGTATATATATATTGTATGTAGGTATAGTGAGGAAACTAAAAAATAAATGAATAACTAAATAAATATACCAACAAATACCCCCTACCCCCTTAAGCTAGTGTCACACAGGCATATAATTCGGCAATATGTTTCACCAATTCATGTGTGGCAGTTTCGAAATTTATCTTAAGAATACCGTTACCTTATATAGTCTATGTTTGCAAATTATCTCCAGACGTGTACGAAAATGAATACATCGAACATCGCTATATATATACCGGTATTATACTGTATATATAATTACAACCCAGAATGTAATATACTGTATATAAAAGCTTCCATCTTCAACCAATGATTGCTTCTACAATTCCAGATAAAAGTGGAGATGTGTTACATATTTTTTCTGGTACGGAAATTACTCTTAAGATCAAAAAGATTTGTGCGACGATATTAATGGCTGCCCGAGTGAAGGGTTCATCAGTGAGGGAAGGAACCTGCGCACACACACACACACACACACACACACACACATTACACAGCCCGTAGCCTAGTACGTAGAGCTCTCGTCTCACACACGAGGGGTCGGGGGTTCAATCCCCGGCCGGGCGGAGACAAATTGGGCTTGTCTCCTTTCATGTGTTAGCCTCAGTTCACCTAGCTGTAAATAGGTACCTGGAATAAGTGGACGACGTTGTGACGTCCCATCTGGGGTTGGCAAAAATGGTACAAGGCGAGATGGGTATCATATGGTTCACCTAAGCTGATGGCTACCTAAGCCTTCGGGCGAGACGGTACCGTCTTTAGTGAGAATGGTACCATACAGATCCACCCTAAGCCTTTGTTTCCGATGTCGCCAATTGGCTAAATACAGACTACACACACATCCACAGCCATTCCAACAGTACATAAAACACTTAACATGCATTTCACGCAATACATTCCCAGTTAAGGAGGCGCGATAATAATGAGCTTAGCTCGCATTGCGTGGATTCCCCATGACGAACAAGTAACTGAGTAACACATACACAGTATTGAAATGTTTAGATAAACTCAAGGTAAATAAAACGCCCGGACCTGATACAATCTCACCTAGAGTTCTAAAGGAAGCTAAGGATGAGCTCTCCAAACTACTGACATTGTTATTCAATAAATCCTTGCAGTCTGGAACTATGCCTGATCAGTGGAAGCTAGCTAATGTAACACCGATTTAAAAAAAAAGGCAGCAAATCCCTACCCAGTAACTATCGTCCAATTAGCTTAACCTCAGTTGTATGTAAATTGCTAGAAACGCTCATAAGAGACAGACTCGTAAATCACTTAGAGGAAAATAACATACTTAAAGATACTCAACACGGCTTTCGTAGCAAACGTTCCAGTTTAACAAACCTCTTAGACTTCTTCCACGATATCCTCAACCTCTATGATGAGAGTAAAGCTGTAGATATTATATACCTTGATTTTCAAAAGGCCTTTGACAAAGTTCCCCACAAACGTTTACTGCTAAAACTAAAAGTGCATGGAATACAAGACGGTGTGTTGAAAAGGATAGACAATTGGCTCAACGACAGTAAGCAAAGAGTAGTCATAAACGGGAAGGCATCTAAATGGACCAATGTAAGTAGCGGGGTACCCCAGGGATCGGTACTAGGACCAATTCTCTTTCTAATTTACATCAACGACATAGATGAGGGTCTCACCTGTACAATCTCAAAATTTGCTGACGATACAAAAATTGCAAATAGCGTACTCTCAAAAGAACAAGTTGACGATATGCAACACAATCTAGTTAAGTTGTCACGTTGGGAACAAACTTGGCAAATGAGTTTCAATGCGGATAAATGTAAAGTACTACATATCGGATACCAAACTGAGAAAGCAAACTATTCGATGAATGGCACTCAGCTTAAGAATGTAAACAGAGAAACCGATCTTGGAGTAACAATATCGAGTAACCTAAAACCGAGTCAACAATGTTCAGAAATTGTTAAGAGAGCAAACAAAATAATTGGCTTTATAGGCAGGTCATTTGAGCATAAATCCAAAGAAGTTATCCTAACCCTTTACAATTCCTTAGTCCGCCCTCTTCTGGAATACTGCGTTCAATCCTGGTGCCCTTATTACCAAAAAGATATAGACAAGCTAGAACGAGTTCAACCTAGAGTTACCAAAATTATACCTAGCCTTAAGAACAAACCATACGAGGAGCGTCTTAGAGAATTAAATCTATTTCCTTTAACCCAGCGCAGATTAAGAGGTGACTTAATTCAAGTGTTCAAAATCATCAAAGGTATCGACAATATGAACTATAGTAAGTACTTCACTATCGACCAATCTAAGTACACGCGGGGAAACGGGTGCAAAATTATCGGTAAATCTTTTAACTCGCACGAATCTAAGAATTTCTTCTTCAATCGAGTTGTCAACTTTTGGAATGGGCTTCCCCGAGACGTTATAGACTGCAGCACCATTGATTCATTTAAACTTCGCCTAGACAACTTTCTTGCAACAAATCTGCGACTGACTGCGTTTGTAAATGAATAACTTTATTTTATCCCCTCCTCAGTTATTAACCCATCAGTCCCCTACTAACTTCCTAATCCTGCCACGGACATTAGTTCCAGGGCAGTAGTTCCCTTTCCAATGTTCCCTTACCCATTCTAAACCACTGTTTGGACAATTGATCCTCAGTGTTTTGGAGGACACGCAGCCCAGAAGGGTCACCAAATCTGTTGTTGCTTGATTTCCTTTGTACTCCTTTGTACATACACATACAGGGGAGGTGTGGCAGTGGTCTTGCCACTGGACTGGTAATCCAGTGGACCCGGGTTCGAATCCCAATATGTCAATGGGAAGATGTTATTGGGATGGAATTTGTGCTGTACCTAGTTTCAGTGCATTACCACAGCACACCGAAATGACCAAACAAAATACCCTCATTGTTCCCTGATTAAATAGCACTGTATGAATATTCCCATATTCAAAATATGCTACAGGGGGGGCAATGCCTAGTGAGTTAATTGCTCAATAGGTGGCGTTCTGAAAGTGAGGGTCCGAGCCTGGGGAGTGAAACTGTGAAGCGTAGGGGCGAAGCAGTTTCAGAGAAGGAGTTGGGTTCGAGCCGTGAGTGGGTGCTTCGCATGTCTCACTCCCTAGACTGGAACAAGACCTCACGGGCCTCACCGTGTTCAGCGGTAGAGTGTAAAGGCTATCAGCTTATGCCCGAGAGGGAGTAGTTCGAATATAGAAAAAAATAAATACAAAAAAAACACACACACATACACACACACACACACGTAGCTTCTTACCAATCTCACAACCCTCTTCCTCGGTTTGAATATAGTAATAATGTCTTTAGGGGGGTCACTGGCTTTTGTTTTATCTTTTGTTCCTTTCTCTCTTTCCCTGGCTTGTATCCATTCGGCCCCGTTCAGCCAACTGTTTTAAGACGTTTATCCCCATCCAGATGTCGATCTCTTCCTGGCGAGCGATAGCGAGCCAGCATTGTATGGAGAAATCCGGCTTCGCCGGAGAAAGTTTTCTATCGAAACATGTACAAATTTAGCTTGCTGTCAAAACAAAAATATATATATATGCTGGCACGCGGAAAATATTGACACCTGGATTGGGGTAAACGTCTTAAAACAGTAGGCTGAATGGGGCCGAATGGATACAAGCCAAAGAGAGAGGGAGAGAAAGAGAAAAAAAGCGAGGTGGGCTCCCTTAATGAAGAAGCTCAAGGAACTTTTACTTTTACCTCCGCCACCAAAGTTGGATGAGGTTATGTATTTGCCTCAGTGTGCCTGTATGTCTGTTTGTTTGTCTGTGTATCTGTAAACAAGATATATAAACAAAGTAATGAACCTCTTTTCACGATATTTGGTGGGCAGATATGATATGCGCCATGGAAGGAGTGATTCAATTTAAGGGGGGGTCATCAGCTTTTTTCTCTTTCTCTCCTTTTCTCTCTTTCTCTGGCTTGTTTCCATTCGGCCCCATTCAGCCAACTGTTTTAAAACGTTTATCCCCATCCAGGTGTCAATTTCTTCCTGGCGAGCGATAGCGAGCCAACATTGTATGGAGAAATCCGGCTTTGCCGGAGACATTTAGCTATCGAAAATGTACAAATTTAGCTTGCTGTCAAAACAAAAATATATATATATGCTGGCTCGCTACCGATCGCCAGGAACATATTGACACCTGGATGGGGGTAAACGTCTTAAAACAGTAGGCTGAATGGGGCCGAATGGATACAAGCCAGAGAAAGAGAGAAAAGGGAGATATAAAAAGCAGGTGACCGGCCCCCTTAAGTGAGACATTGGTGAACATTTTACACAGTTATTTTTCATATAGAATGGCACACTTTCGAAGTAAACATTTGTGTCTAAAGGGTATAAAATAAGTTAGGTGTATTAAAATTGCGTTAAAAACGATCGCATTAAATTGTTCTTCTATTAGAAAACACACACACACACACGCGCGTTTATTATGTACCAAGTTATGAATTATATACTGTAGTTGCAAATTGTATGTAATTATGAAACGTAATACTACCATAACAAAAAACACTTGATAAGGAATACATGGACGAACCCACTTTGTATAGCGACACACACTTCCCTCACTCTCTCCACCTACACAATAGCCAACAAAATACACCTCTGGTATGGTAAGAAATATTTGCAATTTAAATTAGAATTGTGGTGTTAAGAGCAGCTATTGGATCCTACCAACTCTATATGACACTCTTAGCGCACACACACACGCACACACACACACACACACACACACCATGAGAGCTGGAGAGAGAGAGAGAGAGAAAGAGTGAGTGAGTGAGTGAGTGAGTGAGAGAGAGAGAGAGAGAGAACACATATGACACTGGTGTGTTTAGATAAGTCGTTGTGTGTGACTGTGTGTGCTAAGCTCTCCCAATATATAATTTCAGTCCAAGTTCGTACACAGTATTTATTGTTTTCATTATATTTTTTTAATTTAAAATATTTCAAAAGAGATTCTGTTTTGGCTCATAATTTGTCTCATGTTTTCGTTAGACATAAAGTTTGTCTTAACTTAATTCTCCACCAGAGTTACGGCTTCTCAGACGATCTCTTCTTCCTAACACTTTGCATAAATTATACCCACATTTTATGACAGAAGTTGTTTTTGCAAGCTATTTTTTACCTAGTGTGTTGGAATATCCCTCTTCCCCCATTTTTTATTCTCTCTCTCTCTCTCTCTCTCTCTCTCTCTCTCTCTCTCTCTCTCTCTCTCTCTCTCTCATTATATCTCTTTCACACACACACACGCACACGCACATGGTTCGTTCTCACAACATGTCCAAACACGGTATAACCCACCCTATGTCAGCCTTTCCGAATAAATGTCAAACAGAGGTATTCAATTTGTGTTATGGTTTACAATAGCTAGGTGTACAGAGTTAGAGTTTTTGGTTTGTTGGTTAGTGCGTGCTGGTTTGTTGGTTAGTGCATGCTCTGGTTTACTTAAGTAAATAATAATTATGTTTTCTGGTCCACAGATATTTCTGGAGCTGAAGCCCTTCAGTTGATTGTTGTGGCAATCACTAATATGTGCGTGTTTTTTTTTTGTTTTTTTTTGTTTTTTTTTAGAACAAGTAGCCTAGTAAGAAGCATTGTTTTTGTTGTTGCTTGTCTTCCTTTAGATTCCTTTGCATTGCTACCGGAGAGAGAGAAAATATAGATGGATGATGCATGAAAGGAAAAACACGGAAAACCCATAAGGGTGAATGGTATACTGTACGGTCGGTCGAGGTTAATAAGTGTTGTCAGATATTTCACAAAGTTTCGGACACTGACTAATACTCTGAGGGATAAGCACTTTTCCCAGTAACTATAAATACCAATAAAACTTTTTGAGCAAAGACCACTGGAATCTATGACAACACTAATGCCCGTTTCCCACATGTGCGACTTCATACGATTTACGTCGCCGAGGACGTAGTCTTGTCAATTCGCATAGAATTTCTGCGACATCTACGATTTTGACCGTTACAAACAGATAACTAATTATACTCGGCGAAGATGTCTCCGATGAATGCGATGCAATCGCCGTCATTCTGCGACGTTATCGGCGAAGTGAGCGATGTTTCGCCGAAGATCTCTGCGAGGAATGTCACGTTTTCAAAAATATCTTGCGACATCATGCGATGGTCAAAGAAGACTCGCCGAATGTTCTGCGGCGTCTTCGGCGGTTCAAGCGATAGTCCGGCGATTACTTCGGCAAGGTTGTCCGAATATTTTTCCTGGCACAAATTCCTGCGATGAACAAACGAATCCACGGCGATCATCGCCAACGCCATCGCAGATACGTCGCCGAGGTATGCGAACCTGAGCGAATGTCACGTGAATGTGCTAAATTCAGTGGTATTAGCATATACTCGCGTTACAATCGCGCAAGTAACTGGCCCCAACAACCACCCACAACCCCCCAAACCTTTCTGTTGTATATAAAGACCTTGACTCGGTCACAGAGAACAATCTGAGTTGAGCAGCCACACCGAGCATAGCTACTCTTCACCACCACCACATTATAACCTCGACCCTTGGACGTGCCTGTTAAATCTTGAGATGGAGAGGATTACGCAGCATCTACAGAGGAATGAACGTGTTGAGCGGGCCCTTGCCACCCAGCTGACGAATCTACTTTATTTGGAATGCCTATTGGAGCTTGCCAGAAGGGAGAAGGAAGCTGACAGGGCAAGGAAGGAAGCTGAGAGGGAAAGGAAGGAGGAAGAGGAGAGGAGAAAACAGAGGAAGAAGCGGAAATCGTGGACGAGAGAGCGGCTGTTAAGGCGAGGTCGATTTGGGGAAAATGAAAACCTCATGAAAGAAGTTGAACAAGAGGACCCAGCGGATTTTATAAACTTCATGAGATTGGACCCCGCACTCTTTCAAGAAATTCTCAGCAAAATTCGACCCATCATTGCCAAAAAGGACACACACTGGAGGAAAGCCATACATCCTGGTTTGCATTTGGCAGTGACGTTGCGTTACCTAGCTACAGGTGACAGCTACAAGAGTCTCAGTTACTTGTTCAGGATAGAGCACAACACCATCCCCAAAAATTGTGCCCGACGTCTGTGAGGCTATTGTCAGTGCATAAATGGATGATGTAATTGTTTGTCCTACAACACCAGAAGAGTGGAAGGCTGTTGCAAATAGATTTGCTAGCAAGTGGCAATTTCAACATACTTTGGGTGCCTTGGATGGCAAACATGTTGCCATCAGAAAACCACCCAAAGGTGCCTCTACCTTCTACAACTATAAAGGTTACCATTCCATTGTGCTGCTTGCCATCGCTGATGCTGACTACAAATTCCTCTACATCGATGTTGGTGCAGAGGGATCAGCGTCAGATGGTGGGTTGTTTCTACGAACCCCTATTCGTTTGCTGTTGGAGAGGAATGACGTTGGTGTTCCTGCGCCTGAACCGCTTGAAAACGGGAACGAGGAGATTCCATTCTTCTTCATTGGTGACGACGCATTTCCACTGAGGACCTGGCTGATGAAACCTTACCCAATGAGAGGCTTGGATGATGATAAACGCATTTTCAATTACCGTCTATCCAGAGCCCGGAGAGTGGTTGAAAATGCGTTTGGCATCATGTCTGCCAGGTAAAAGCCGAATTTAAAAAAGGATGTCAATTGTTTTAATGTATATTTAAATATATATATATATATATATAGTTACATTACCATAATAAAAATATATATAAATATATATATGTCTATACATATAAATATATTCATCGCAAATTTTATGTGTTTGTGTACATACTGTATATCCACATCATACGCCCGTATGGCTTCAGGCCCTTGTCGACTAACAACATTTGTCCATCTTTAACCCTTGTCTAGCGGGGGTTTTTGGGCTTATTCAGGCCCTCCTGCATGATAAATCAAGTATCTGCATGAAACAAAAATTATTTAGCAAAAAACTAGGCGCTAAAAGCTTCAAGATGAGACCAGAACGAGCTACGTAGTACTCGTGGTTCTCATACAGTGATACCAGTAACATGGGAGTTTAGCGTATAGCGGCATATTTTTCCCAGCTATGCTCATTACTGGCTACACTGCCGGCCTCTCGAGAACACAGGGAACATGAGTTAATGGGCGGCGGTAAGCCCTGGGAGTCGGCTGTCTGGCCCGCTGTGCTCCCGGCCATTTGCACTCGATTTTAACCCTTTAAAAGCCTTAATAATGCTCCTAACATGCTGCAAATTGGAACCGGACTTAAGTCCGACCCCGATCTTTAAGGGTTAAAAGCTTATAATAACCTGCTGGCTTCACTTTAATATTTGGGATTGGAGTTCGTTGTTAAAAGGATCTGACTTGTGTGGGTTGATCGCCCTAATCGAGCTTCCCATTTCATTCTTTTATAACGTTTTCATTGAGAAACTAATATTTTTTTTTCCCAGACTAACTTTATTTATTGTTTTAACCATTCTCATTACAGGTTCCGGTGTCTCCTTACGGCCGTACCTCTCCATCCGAATCGTGTTGAATACGTTGTGATGGCCTGCTGTTGTCTACACAATGTCCTTCGTGACAGGAATCCCTCTGATCGACGGGGTCTTGTCGCGGAGGAGAACATTGCAACAGGAGAAATCGTAAATTTGGTACATCCGGCCGACATTCTAGACCGTGTTGGGAGGCAGCGGGGCAACACAGCTACCAATGATGGGAAGACTCTTCGTGAGAGTCTCAAACACTATTACAACTCACCAGCTGGGAGTGTGGAATGGCAAAACACGATGATAGGAACCTAATAATGATCCGAAACCTAAAACATAACCTAATAAAATGTTAAGATAATGTAATGATTGTTTATTTTGTATTCCATGTCATGACCAAATAATGTGCGTAGTAAGAAAACATTAGTTGTATGATAACTTATTTTATTCAACATCTGTCTAATGTCATATTGGGTGAATATTCGAATTACGTAGACATAATATTATTTACTAGCTATGAACATGTTGTATGACAAAAATGGACGAAACATACAAAAACATTCCTCTCTATCTGGACCATGAAAAAACCTGTCTAAAGTAGAACCAGGTGGCTAATTATCCGAGACACCCACCCCACCAACACTCACACACACACGCACACACAAACATACACACAGACCCAGGTGTTTAATTGCGCCAGTGTCTAATCTCTACCACCCTCCAGCCTGCGGCCCTGGCTGTCCAGCCAATACGCACACACACACACACACACACACACAATTTAATAATTGTGTACTTTTTAGAGGAATTATTTGCATATTTTTATCGTACGTATAGTAATATAATAATACATTTTTATATTCAGAAAGTCAGTCAACTATTGGCATTCAGGTATATAATTAATATTTATTATTCATTGACAACATTTGTCTGGTTTTCATTTTGTGTCTAGGAAATATATTACAATCATTATCTTGCTTATATTTTTATTTGTTTAATAGGTAAAGTAATATATTAATAATCTCTGTAAAGGTAACTCAACGCTTAACATTCGTCTTTATCATTAATACAAATTATTCATTGATTAATATTTTTATAAGTTTGATTGTGTGTAACACACACACACACACCCACTCACCCACCCACACACACACACCCACCCATGGTCAGTGTGGCGTATGTGACAATCGACATTGGTATGTCAGTCGTACAAAGATACACGCATTGTATTTTATATATATTTTTTTTTTTTTTTTTTTAAGAGACAATGAACGGAGGAAGGAAAAACACAGATAAAACAAAAAGGTCCATGTGCCTAAAGGCATCCTCCATTCATAAAATGTTTGTAACAACTGGATTTAAACATTTGTAGATTGTAAGTTTGTGGAAAGCAATTCGAGGGAAGTGAATTCCAAAGAGTAGTAGCTCTGGGGATAAATTAATTCTGAAAAGCAGAAGTCCTGCATTGTGGAGGAGAAAGTGTAAATTCATGGGCGCTCTCAGCTGCCCTAGTTCTACGGGGAAAGATGTGGAGAGGCGGCACAATTGAAGCAAGTTCCTCGGAACAATTGCTGTGAAAATATCTGTAGAATAATGCAAGGGATGCAACGTTTCTTCGTATGGATAATGTAGGAAGGTCCTGTGTGATTGCAGGGTTATTGATTAATCTAATAGCTTTATTTTGAATTTTGTCCAACTGCCTCAATGCAACCACTCCACTTCCACCCCACAGAGGTGAACAGTAATCCATCTGAGAACGCACATGACTTTTATATATCACGGCCAACTGCTCGTCAGTGAAGAATTCTCGAACTCTGTACAGGAGTCCCAGTTTTTTAGAGGCATTCTTAGCAATGCTTCTAACATAATGTGTCCAGCTCAAGTTAGTAGATAATGTTACACCGAGAATGTCAATACTAGGGGAAGTGGGAATATTTACATCATTAAAAAATATATGGGAGTCAGTGAGATTCTGTCGGTTAGAAAATTGAATGTACTTGGTTTTCTGTGCATTAAAGGAAACTAGATTCTTTTGTCCCCATCCATTAATTCTAGAAAGGTCCTGGTTCAGAGAAATTGCAGTGTTTATTTTTGAATTTATAAGATCGGGTTGGGTGAAAGAATTGGTAAATGTGAAGGAACTGTGGAGTGTTGAGTCATCTGCGTAGGAATGTATTGGATTATGAGTGGTAGATATGAGATCATTGATATGAATGAGGAACAGAATTGGGGCCAAAACTGATCCCTGGGGAACACCAGCATTTATTGAGTGAAATTGAGAATAAAGGCCATCTACCATTACACATATTTTTCTGTTATGAAGATAAGAAGAAATTAGTGGAACTAATGATGCAAGGCCGTAGTGTGACATCTTCGACAATAAGGATTGATGCCAGACTCTATCAAATGCCTTTGATATATCCAGTGCTATTGTATGTGTTTCACCATGTTGGTCTGTAGCTTGGTTGATTTGATGCGTAAGAAGGCAAAGCATGTCTGCAGTTGATCGACATCGTCTAAAACCATATTGCCTATCACTGATTAATTTATTATTCTCAAGATGCTTAATTATGTGATTAATTAATATAATTTCAAAGACTTTACCAAGAGTGGAAGTTATAGCTATTGGTCTGTAGTTTGATGGATCTGAAGAGGCACCTTTTTTAGGAACTGGATGGATGTTTGCTTCTTTCCAGGGTACTGGGAAGCATGAGGTATGAGTACACAGACGGAAATTTTTTGCCAATACAGGAGCGAGCACCAAGGAGCAATTCTTAAGTACTATTGGAGGAATTTCATCTGGACCAGGAGCCTTATCTACCGAGAGATTCTGCAAAATAGTTTTGACATGTCTGGTGTGGATCTTAAGTGAGGGAATTTCAGGCGAATTAAAATTAAGTACAGGGACATCTTGATTTATTTCATCTAAGGTTGAGTTGGTGGAGAAAATATCCGCAAGAAGGTTAGCTTTACCTCGTGGGTCACTTACAAGATTGCCAGTCGGAGATTTTAATGGTGGAATGGATGAAGCAGTAGTGAAGTTGGATTTAAATGAGTTAAGAGTAGACCAAAATATTTTGTTATCATTTGGATTATTTAGAAGTTTATTTGCCTGCTTGTGGAGAAAGTTTTATTTAGTTAGGTTTAATACAGTTTTGGCATGATTTCTAATGTTTCTAAAGTAATTAAAGGCTTCATGTGTTTTTTATCTTGTGTATGCATTGTAGGCTATTGCTTTTTGTTCAGTTACTCTAGCACAATTATGGTCAAACCATTTAGGTGAATTAGATCTTTTACTGTACTTTTGATGAGGAATAAAAGTTTCCATTCCAATTTTTACAAAATCTTGTATGTGGCTCAAGGTGGAGTGTGCATCATTAGAAAAGAAAGAGGTCCAGGGAATATCAATAAAGAAACCTTGAAGACCCTCCCAGTCTGCCGTATTGTAATGCCATTTAGTCTCCAAAACAGGTTCAGAGTGGGAAGGTGTGGTAGGTGATAGACAGGTGGCCTGTATCAGACAGTGATCAGAAGATCCAAGCGGGGACCTCACTGTAACATCATAATTTTCTGAATTGGTTGTTAAAAATAAGTCCAGTAGGTGGGAATTATGATTAGGATTATCTGGTACACGGGTGGGTTGGTTGACTAGTTGAGTGAGATTAAATGAGTCTGCAAATAGCTCACATTCAAGACCAGCATCATCAGTCCTGGCTGAATGAGTGAGCCATTCAACATTATGGACATTAAAATCACCCAACACAGTGATTTCAGAAGAAGCATTTAAGTTGAGGACACTGAGTTGTGAGGACAGAGAATCAAAAAGACTTTGCTCTGGAGGAGTATTTGGGGAACGGTAGATGCAACATATGTATTTAAATTTACCAGCAGAAATTAATTTGTATATAGAATAATCAAAATAGTGACAATTGAAACTAGTAACCTCCTCCAGGGCAATTTCAGAATTTGTGAAGCAACATACACCTCCTTTAGGTCTGAAATTTTGGAGCAGTTGATAACCTGGAAAATTAAATCATCTAGACGTGTCAGATGTGGATGTTACTTGAGTCTCTGTCAAAAAAAGGAGAGTAGGGGATTCTGCTTGAAGAAATTGGTGTACAGAATTAATATTAGAGTGAAGCCCCTTATATTGCTAAAGAAAAAGCTGCACCGACGAGCAGCTTTGGGACGTTGCAATGCTCTTGACACAGTCGCATGATGACGACCGGGAGGGCCCTGTGTCAATGACCCAACCCTGCCGGGGGTGGATATCCGAGGGACCACCAGGTTTGCTCTTAACAATTGTACTGCCATATTTATTGGGTAAGGTGTATGGTGTTACATGTATGATATGTAGTGGGAAGAGTAGTGTTTTATGGATAGAGGATAGCAATGTAGGGCAATGTCGTGAAGTTGGATGTGTATGTTATATAAAGAGGGTTTTCCTGATACCCCTGATGTGTGAGGTAGAAAGATATGTATCCAGCTACCAAGGCCTGGGAGAGAAAATGGAATTCAGGCTATTCCCTGAGTCTCCCGAAACCTGGGCGGGCTGCCTATCCCTACTACCTACCTAATTAATCTCACCACCACACCAAAGACCACCAATGAAATTAATCAAATTATTATATGATCCACCGGGATTCGAACCAGGGTTAGCACACGGCTTGAATGAACTCATCCATCGCTTCATAAATACATTTCATCATTGTGAACTTGTTCGAGTATTTGATTTTCATATCATTTTCGTAGGTATATATATTAACAGTTTCTTATATTCACAAAGTATCAAGTATTAACATTCAAGTCATTCAATATTATTTACTATTCTTTTATAACAATTTGTATGTTTTTATTTCGTGTATTAAATATTAATATTATTTATTATTAATTTATTAAGTTTTTCTTATGATCTTAATTTTGTGTATAAGAAATATAAAAGATTTGTTTTCTTTGTTAAAATTTTATATTATAGATATTGTACCACCAATGTCTCATAAATAAGTTTATTTAATTTATCCATGTATTTGCAGAATCAATGTACATTTTTACTTTAGCGGAACAACAATTTAGATAAATTTTTAACAAAGAAGCTAACTAAATTTTAAAGTATACTTTATCATCAATGAAACAGGGAAGAGGGGAAAATAATAGAAATTTGTATTTGGTTTTGGTAATACCTTTATTTACATAAAAACAAAAAAAATCTTTCATTCATTTGATGTGGCCGACCGTGCTGCTTGATGCGGCAGGGGTACGAAGCATGGTGTCCATCGTTGTGACAGGTGATATGGCCACTGGTGGTTGCCCTGGCGACAAAATTGGGAAGAGCCCAGGTGAAGGTGAAGGTGAAGGTGTTGTCCCTGGCATCAAGGTGGTTGGGGTAGAGAGACGTGGAGGTTGGCCATGGTAGGGTACTGTATAAACTTGAGGAGGTTGTCCCTGAAGAAGTGGAGTAGCAGGGGGATGAAGGAGGTGACCCGGCAGTTGTGTTATCGGCGCCCGCGGGTTGCCCACAGGATACGCCAGTGGTAGCTGGTAGTGGACAGACGGATATTTTAACGGTGATACGTAGGTGTTGGTCGTTGACACACTTGGCAAAGGTGTCACCGTTACTGGTGTGTCCGCCTGGCTCGTGACCACAGGAACTATGGTTGTAGGTGCCGCCACAACTCCAGGTTTTGATGCCTGGATTGTCTGTAGTGCCTGCCGATCAAAATTGCACATTAACTCATCCACTATCAGAGGGTCCATCCTCAGGAGCTTACACTCCAAGGCATCACAGAAGCTCCGTATCTGTGTGTGGAGCAATGATTTACCCTGGGCCGGCTTCTCCTACCTGATGATGGAGTCCTTGTGTTGGCTGATGAGCTGAATTAGTAAAAAACATACATTAATGCCACAAAAATATTAATTAAAAGATATTTAATGACCATGATGAAGTGTGATGATGGAAACATGATTTCTGTTTTCTGTTTAAAGAACTTATAAAGTATGAGTAAAAAGGCATAAATATATATAACTCTATATATATAGATATATATATATATATATATATATAAGATGTACATAATTATATATGTATTTCTATCTAGTTATATATCTATATACAGTATACGGTATATATGTGTATATATAAATATATAATTATATACAATTACCGGTAAATAGATGTATATTTATATATATAGAAACATCTACTTTTTATATATATATTTGTGTAGACAGATATGGAAATTGTTGGAAGTATAAACAAATTAATAGTTTTACACCTGTATCGGGGATTTTACTGTTTTGATACCTTTTTGCCTCTTACCTTGATTTTCCTTGTAATGCTTGTAGTCCAGGTTAACACTGTAAAAACATGTTGAAAGGTAAATCATAGAGGTAATTGATTTGAAGCAAAGACACTGGTGGCTTTTCTATATATATATTTATTTAACACAAAATATAGAACTATGCGGTTTGTAAATAGTTATAAGGTCTGTGTAGATACTGTATTGCCCAGCAGGGAAATATCTACCTAATTAAAAGCAGTAAGCTGGCTAACAACTAGATTGAGCTATTATTCCTGTAATCTGTAATTCCTTCCTGTAAAGAATAGATGAATTAAGAATAGCGAAAATAGGTAAACGGTACACACTAATATCGCACAGTATCGCACTTGTCACTGTATGCATTTTGGCTCGAACGTCCCTTGATTTTGGCCCTGTCACTCTTTCAACTATGGGGGAGGCACTCGCTATAGGCAGTTATGCCTTTTGCCTCCCTCAATCACATAGAAAAAAAAAAAAAAAAAAAATACGTCACTGTATAATTTACCTCAGCCGCTCAAGGGTCCGACCCTCCTTATGGCTGGACTTGAGATCTGCTACTGGCTGTAACCCTTCCCACTGTGGGCGCCGGCTTCTTACTAGAGTGGTGTCACACGTTACTAGTTGAAGCAATCATCTTGGTGTTGCTGCAATTCTCTGAAGGGAGCGTGAGAACCCCTGCTTAGCTTGCAAGAATTGTACCAAGGCCTTTTTAGGTGGGGAGATCTTCTATAGGGGAGATCATGCCCAATTTGAATGTACAGTAGTATATTTAAGTAAGTGAATAACTGTTATAAGGGTGTGAGTTATACAAGTGATTATATGAGTTACCCTAGAGTGTACAGTCGCTCAAAATGCGCTGTTACACCGCTCGGCCACGTAAAGTGAGGCCCACCGAACATACATATCATCCCTATGACTTACATAACCCTATTCCCAGTGTATAGCAATGCCAATGAAAGTGTGATAAAGGTGAGAACCAAAGGTACACGTTAGCATTAACAGGTGCTTAAATTTTACCTCACGCCCAAGCAACAGGTGATCAATCCTGAATGGAAGACGAAGGGAGAGACTTACTAGGATAAGGTTGTTGACGAGAGTCAATGAAGGGGGTTAGTACAGTAGGAAAAATGATTTCCTGATTAACTAAGCAAACTAATTAGGTTTAGTTATACTTTGAAGAATTTATGAAATTCATTAGGTTTGAGAGTGCTCGTAAGAGATGATGAGGTCCAAAGAATTACCTGTGAAAGAACATGTTAATAGGAATGAACTCTGAGGAGAGGTTAGTTATCAAGGCCTAAGCTGTTGATAAGGAAGCGTGAAGATAGAGAAATCCGTACTTCGCAGTGAACAGGTGCCTAAAATATCCCATGATTATTAACTATTATTCTAAATCTAGACTATGAGCCATTCAGTCACAGATGCTTGAGTCAAGGTAAGGTCGCATGCATTTATGTCCGGGGACAGAGGGAAAACACATACTCAGGACGCACAGACAGGGGAAGATACGAGGACCTACATGAATTAAGTGCGTCATTGTCAGTCACAGTCACAAGTTGAAGTTCGTCGGTGACGAGCAACATGTCTGCTGTATTAGGAAAGGTCAGTAATCATCCGTGTAAAAGAAACGGGAACGGCAAAATTCTTCAGCCAATTTAAAATGTGAGAACTGGAACGGAATGTGGACTAAAATGGTGAGTGGAATAACTGTTTCTATTTATGAGAAATAGAGTGCACAGTCGTGTTCCTCTAATAGCGGAGTCAGGGCAGACTGAACTTTCGCCATTTGAATAGAGGTACGGAGATGTTCAACAGGCAACAGGTCAGTGGGGACCCTACTTAGTGCAACATCTACTAAGTTTGCGAAAAGCGCCCTTGCAATGGCGTTTAAATCTTGAACATCATCATCCGTGTTGTGCAGGAACTCGTAAAGGTATATGACTTATTTGTGGGTTTCCCATCAACTATTAAGGAGTTAACCACCTGTGTCAGATTATTCATGTGTGCTACAACCGAGTGTATGAGATACATCACATTCTTCTAGCTTGGGAGTCATACATCTAGACTCTATAAGGCTTTTGCTTCAGTCTCCAGACAGTGAGTCTCTTTCTTAGCTTTTGTACTTCAGAAAGCGTGGGCTGTTCCAAAGAGCTCATAGGAGAGTAGGTCAGCAAGGTAAAACAGTCCTCTCGTCGCACGTGTGTGAGTGCGAGTGTTTGGTTACCGGGGTAAAGTCATCAGGTAGTACCAAAATGATTCATCCGGAGATTACGATTTAATACGAGCTACGCCAAAACGTGAAACGTTACTGCAAGTCATAAATCACCAGGCTTCATCTGATTAGTTAGTAGGGAACACATTAACCAGGTCATCTTTCTTTGGGGGAAAGGGTAAAATTCTATTTGCAGAGGTGTAGTAGAATTCTTCACACATGGCCAGCAGGATGTACTGGAATGAGTGGCTTGTTCTGTCAGATAATGTGGCGTAAACAGAACGAAAGATCTTCTTTGGTGGATCTGAATTGAAATTACTACTATTTCAAGTGTCTCTAGAGGAAGTTCTTCTAATTTTGTGGCATTAACAGAACATCAGTCCTCTCTGTTAGCATACTGTAGTTCTTTGCCGAAATGCAGGATTGCCTGCGGAGGCAGTCAGGAGAGGTACAGTGGTTGTACCGTAGTAGGTAGGGATACAGGTATGTTATGGCCATTCAGCGAGTGTTGAGTACTCATCCGGATTAACCTGTAACCATCAAAATGATTTTGTTTCGTGAGTGGTAGCATCTAGACTAACAAGCTTAGTCTTGAATGAGTTAAGACGTTCCAAATAATTCTAGACGACTCACCTTAACACTTACTATGAAGAGTAGTTTTGAGTTCTCTTCGGCATTTATCCTCATCATTTGTTTTTGCATCGGGTGCGTGTAAATGATCTGGGACTGGAAGTTGGAGCTTGCTAAAGACTTTCAGGTGTCTCTTAGTGTCTGATTTGGCTTTATAAGAATAATATAGAGGAAATATAGATTCCTTCGTAGCTGAGCTGTAGCCAGAAATCCCTTCAGAACCTTGTCTTTACCCTCAGAAGCTAGTCTTTTACACCTGTCTGTAGGCTTGTGAAGACTCTTCAAGGTAATGTAAGGCCATCTAGGTTTTCCTTTAATTCTAGATTATCTTAAGGTTTACATGATGTTCCAAGATTTCAAAGATAGCTATGTTAGCTGAGGTACTTTGCAGTCAACTAACCCAATTTGTGAAGGGGATCTGTTGTGCAAGTACATGCTTTCTCAAGTAGATATCACCTATTGATTCTTTCACATTGTGCTTGGTTTCCATCCTGTTTTTGGCGATGGGGTGCCGAGGAGAGGAATAGCGAACAAGTGAGTATTGGACGAGCCTGTTGGTAATTGGGTCTATTGTATCCGTGTTTTAAGCAGGAAATAGGACAAACTAGTCTGAAAGATTATATTCAACACAAACCAACTGGTACTGCTTACGTCTGGCGTCGCCTGGGGCAATTCAGCAATTCCAAAGAAACACTGTCAAATGGATGTGAAGCCTTCGGGTATTCCAGGAGTGTCACAGGTTTGGTTACTTCTCAAGTACCTTGTGGTAGCACAAGAGAGTCTTTTGGCAAAGTGTTTTATACTATCTATCTTAATAGTTTTCCATTAGTACTTCTATTTATCGGCCTCAAGACTTGTTTCCCATCTGTCATATGAACTGTCCACACCTGCTGGTACAGTTGCTGCAATAGGTAACAAATTGATGGCGTCATGATGTTGCGGGAGTACTACTATCTTATCTGGAATTACTTATACATGGCTGTATGTGTTGGTGTCAACGGGAAGAGTCTAACCAGAAGTTCTTAGTGCAATTGGAACTGCGACGGATGAACTTTGTTTCTGGACAAGACAATCATCTTCTCCGATTCCAGAAATAGTTTACGTATTGGATATGTAGAGGTTCTAATCTTACTCGTCTTTCACTTGGCTTCTTTTTAGGTCGGTAACGAGAACACCGGGGCAACTTGCACAAATCTGGAGAGTGCGTTGGCTGCCACGTTAGCTCTTACCCAATAATACTAGAAGATACCTGTTAATCCTGGTGACTCCGCGGCAACTTCAGCAAATCCACTGATACAGTGTCGAATGGAAGTGAAGGCGTTGGAAACTCCAAGATTGGTGCGGGTCCATCATGTGTCGGGTTAGCTGTAGGAATGTCTCTTACCACCGCTTTAGTCTGCCAGTGAGAAGTTATCACCTTTGAGTACCTTCTTGTCCTTGCCTGTCTGACTGAGTAGAGGCGAAGGAAGGCTCAAGGCTAATATTTCACGAAAGTTACTACTCCCGAGATGTTACAAGGGTTAACCTTTCCGTTTTGTGATATCTAGTCTTTCCGTTTATTCAACACTATCCTTATGTAACCAATGACGAACATCTTGACTATGTCACTTGGCATCTTGAATGTTGTACGGAGCTCTTGTGAGAAGAGTGGTGTGTACTAGTGTGAAAGTTTAGCATGTATTGACTGGAATTTAGGCAAGCATTTGGATGAGCTATGCCCCGTAAGACTTGGAAACATCTTATTATAATTCTAACCTTAAGTTTGTATTTTAAATGCGACTTTTAGAAGGTAAATAACTGCACAGATCGTACTATTCGATGAGAATCCTTTCTGCTCGACTCGAGATTGGCTTACTTGGACGTCTCAGATACCGATCGTGAAGGTACAGTCAAGTCTTCTGGTGTCTATCCATGAGGTGATGGAGTTCCACTTAAGAAAAACTTTGACTTTTGAGTTACTCTGAAAAACTTTGTTCCCCTTATTCCTATGTCGTGTAGGATTTCCGATGAATCAGGCTGTGGGAAGTATTTCCTTAACTTGGCTAGATAATGCTGCGAGGTTGTCTTTTTGGTGATCAACCACCTAAAATTATTCCATACTTGGTTAACAACCGGGTTGGTGACTACCAAAGGAAGGACGTTGTTTTAGACTTACCTAGGATTACTTTTTAGGGCTATGTAGTGCTTTGGTTAAATTCTATAGTGTTGTTAGTTGTACACTGCGGAAGGCGACTACAAGCCTAAGTCTAGGTCTTCGTAGCTTCAGGAGAATGTTTACTTATGCGTTGAAAATACCGGAGTAGATGCGCAAATCATTCTATAACTATACGGCGGTTCATATCCTCTACAGGGTTTTCCTGCAGGATGTCTTAGTACAAAATAGGTCTGGATGCCGTTGGTAATGTACTTACTTGTGCTGAAAAAGGTCTTTCCACATCGGCAATAATCTTCGGGTAGAGTTCTGAGAGACATACCTTATTCCTCTCATAATTCCTTTCTCTTCCGGATACTACTAAGGGAAACTATCCATGAAACCCAATTGGAAGGTGTGCACCTTCTCTAGTACGAATCCCCTTCTGAGCTGAGGATGTGAGCGAAAATCTTGTTTTGCAATACGGCTCTTGATCCCAGCACTCTTAGGATCTTGCAGGTGAAACTGGTCATGCTTGTTGACACAGTCGCTGCTATAATGATCGAATGCAGGAAAGAACGCTTAATGCGTGTTGTGTATGTACTTCGAGAGTGTTGACCCAACTGAGACCTATGCACTATCGACTTGGAACAGAATCCAAGGATGCGTAAACTAACTGCCCATGCTTGTTGGAACAGCTGTTACTAAAGCAGTGCTGGGGATAAATCGGATCGAACACAGTACTGAGTACCGGAACAACTATGGGTGAAGCTCAATCTGTGAGACTTCATGTTGATGTGGTTATCCTTCAGATTCATTAAGTTTTGGACATATTTAATTTGTATTTGTGCGGAACCTTGTATTCGCTTAGGCGCTTCTGCTACGCAAACTATGTGTGAGTTTCGTAGGATACCTGTGACAAAAGGTGTCTGCCGCCACAAGAATGTATTGGGGACTACGTGTGGGACCTTGGTGTGAGGCTTAATCCACCACGTGAAACTGGCTTAGTCACGTATAACCTTAGTGTAAGATGTTGATTGTGACTCAAATGTTGACCGTTGAGGGGTCTCATTCTCTGCGAAAAAAAGAGAATTGACTGTAGGCAGGACATTTGTTTGTGGACTACTAGTGCGCTAAAGATTACGATTAAATGCTTACTCTGTTCAAGTACAGGTGATCTTCTTTGGCCGGGGGCACCGCCAGACGTCCACGTTTTGCCCCCACACCCCTTCTGTGTGTTGAGGGCATCACAGGAGAGTTTGACAGCTCCTCCATTGGCTGGCCCATCGCGTCATCCACCTGTGATACGTCGTCCTCCACGACGACCACCTCCTCCTCGTCCTCCTCCTCCACGTTCTGCTGTGGCTGCGATTTTTTATGGATCTGAAAGTCAAATACAATAAATACCATATCGAACTTGTCAAACATTATAAAGTCAAACCTATTAATAATCTTACACACAACCGAAAGTTAATATGAGAATGTAAATATACGTTACTATATATAGCAAATTTGTTCATATATCATTTTTCATACCTTCTTGCTGCTGATCCTTGGTTCCTTTTGGGAAACATTTTCATTAAGGAAGGAAAATGTATCCCAAATCCACTGATCCCTCACTGTCCTTGTCTTAGCTTTGGATCCGCTCTTCCTGGTTAGGTTCAGGAGTTTCCCGTAGCGTGTCCTCATGTTTGAATAGAATTTGGACACATGAGCCGCTGAAAAGGAAACGAGAGAGAGTGCATTAAAAACATCAAGAGAATATGTCAATATTTGGTGAGATTGAGGGGATATTATTTAGCAAACAAAACAAGGGGCAAGTGCTAGAAATAGACAGAAATATCAAATTTTTCACTTTTTCATGTCGTTAGATTATTGTGTCAATGTGTTCATAGTACCACATTCATCACACAAACCATTATATATATTTCCAAATAACTCATAGCCACTTACCTGGTAAATTCATTTTTATTTTTTTATTTTTTTATTTTTGTTTTGTTTTCTATATTCCAACTACTCCCTCGCGGGCATAGGCTGAGAGCCTGTACATTCCACCGCTCAACACGGTGAAGCCCGTGAGGTCTTGTTCCAGTCTGGGGAGTGAGACATGTGAAGCATCCATCATGGCTCGAAGCAGCTCCATCTCTGAAGCAGCTGGTTGCTTCGCTCAAGTGCTTCACCGTCTCACCCTCCAGACTCAGACCCTCACTCTCACAACGCCACCTATTGAGCAGTGAACTCACTAGGCATTGTCCCCCTGTAACATATTTTGAATGTGGGAATATTCATACAGTGTTATTTAATCAGGGAACAATGAGGGTATTTTTTTGGCATTTCGGTGGGCTTTGTGGTAATGCACTGATACTAGGTACAGCACAAATTCAATCCCAATAATATCTTCCCATTGACATATCGGGATTTGAACCCGGGTCCATTGGATTACCAATCCAGTGGCATGACCACTCCACCACACCTCCCACATTTGCTTCCCTTTCTTCTCAAAAATGCGCACCTTATAATTCTTGTCGTGGTAACGGGCATCTGACTTGGCCCATAGGGCTGGCCCATAGGGCTGGGTGATTGTGGACCCATTCTGCCAGGTCGTTCTCCATCATGGCAGTTATCACTCCGTATTGGGCAGCGTCGTCACTGTCAGAGGACGAGTTCTCTTCTGGGGTAATGTGGATCTCGTCGCTGTCACCTTGGCTCCTGTGGACCTGAACCACCAATTCGTCCTGTGTGGAGAACAGTTGCTGGCTCGGCTGATTTTCCTGGGGGCTATCCACGTCCATTGACGCCCCCTCTCCTTCAGCAGCCGGCATGGCAAGCAAAACATCATGGGCTTGGATGACGGGCGTCTGAACATTTCTCGTGGTCGCCTTCTTCTTGTCCACCTTCTTCGCCACCTTCTTCAACGTTGGTTGTGCATTGGGAGCCATGTTGAATTGGAGAGTGGTGTGTGGTTTGTTGACTGGAAACTGTGGAATGACCTTTTCTGAGCTGTACCGCGGTCTATATACCCCCTGACCTCACCTCACCTCTGACAGACATACAATGGATACAATGGAGACCTGAACTGACCTGACCTGACCTGATCTCACCCCACCTCAAAACTAAAATTGAGAAACAGGGTGATAATCCCCTTTTTATTACACACCTCTCGCCGAATATCCTCTTTGGCCTCGTCGAGGTGTGTCGTGAGCGTCGGCGGCGTAGCAAGGCCCTTCGCATGCCTTCGCATGCCTCGTGCGGAGTGTACCCCTGGCGGGTACACCCTCGGCGAGTATTGGTACGCACGCCGGCGATTAATTGACGAGGAAATCGCCGGTGATTATTGTGCATCTGCGATGTGCTAGGAACATCTGGGATCATCGGCGGGCCATCGTGCGACGTTTTGGAAAATTTTAACGGTTTCTTTCGTGCGACACCATCGCCGACGTCGTCGATGATCCCCGAGGGTCTCTCGGATCCTTCTGCGATGTTCGACGATGCTTGCGAGGGCTACGAACACTCGTGAGTCCTCGTCCCAAATTTTGAACAAACCGAACATTGGCGACGACCCGCGAGGGCCCACGCGAGGCCTTGCGAGGCATACGATTATTATGCGTGGGTATACGATGTCTTTGCGACATGGCACGAATGTGCCAATTTATGGGGGTCGGCGATGAAAATCGTATGAAGTCGCACATGTGGGAAAGGGGCATTAATACCCCCGATTGTACAAGAAAGAAAAACATGTGAAATTATGTAACACCCCGTGCTTAACATTAATCATCAACTACAAACCCCAATGCACTTGAATAAACTAATGAAAGCATATATGGTCCTCCCGGGATTCGAATTCGGGATACCACACCCAGAACATAATCCAGGATATGACAATGCAGGGATGTGGAGGCATTTTGAAGGGGAAGGAGGTACCGTACAAGATTGGGTGATAGGATGCGAGAAAGACAGCTAGTGCAAAATGCCGTGATGGGGAAAAAAAAGGGGGACGACGGAAAGACGGAGTAGAAGGAGGGTGTGATGAGAAAGAGGAAACTACAATAATTTATGTAAAGCTGGGGAGGTACAATCGACCTAATAAATTATATCTCGGCACCAAGTATATTTTGATCAATAATTGGTATCAGCAATGTCTACAACTTGATTTATTCGTTTCGAGTGAGATATACAAGCATGGTCCTACACTTAGCCACCCTATTCAACATCTGACAGACATTAATACAGCACATAGCGAGCCAAACGTAATGACAGCTGTGACATGACTTATTAGCGCGACCGTACAACTGATATATATTATTTATAACAAGAATGTAGGGTAGGGTATAATGACAGCACAGTATGGGGCAAGGGATGGCGGCAAGCAAGAGAGAAAAACAGAATTTGGATAGTGACATTTCCAATAATAGTTTGGTAAGATAGCATGGGGTGAAGCAATACATCAAAAGTCTTCGTAAAAAGTAGGACGATTAATAGTAAGTAGGATTTAAAATACATATGAGTGATAATGTTGACAATGATATACAGTCTGACTCATTAAAAGCCCTTAGAAGAATATTACACATTATGACATCATATTCTGCCTATCATTAGACGATTTTATACAAAATACGAAAAATATGTGTGAGAAAGATATATGGGAAAAGACTATCTCAACCTTTTGATTTCCAAATACCCTTCCTAATCTGAATAAAATCATGTTATAATAGCCAGAAAACAGAAAATAAAAGCGTCATCGTATCTTGTAAGGGTTAAAGATGCTACACAACTACAATATAGCAGGCAATAACTAAATTCAAGCAAAGTCAATCACCTGCTAGAGTGGCCTGCTCCCTAGTTTGAGACCTCGAGATCATTCGGCTGATAATTGGCCATCGCAAATTTACCAGGCTGGAAACAAACACGGATATTATAGTTTGCCTTCGCCCAACTTATAGAAACCAATCCATAAATCGAGATAGTATTGTGCAGTTACTCTCCATTCATCATCATCATCATCATCATCATCCTCTCTCTCTCTCTCTCTCTCGCTGACAACTGTGTGTTGACCCTAGTTGTGGCCCTAGTTGCCACCACTCAAAAACTTCACTATCAGAAGCCTCACCGGGGAAGTTACCCATAAGTTACTGTGCTGTGGTAGTTGTAGCTAGGCCAGGCTCGTTCACTTGAATTATTCGGAATTAGCTAATAAAACTGATATCACCAATAATTCCCTATGCATACTTCATTTCATAAGAAATCCTTTACAAGCATAATTTGCTAATAAGTATGTCTTCACTGAAATTTAACTGAAAATTAATACAATCACCGCACACAACCACACACACAGACACACACACACACATGCAAACACACACACACACACACTGGCTTCCTGACATAATTATGTGGTGAAAATCTTCCAAGCTTGCAAAAAAAAAAAAAAAAAAAAAAAACCGAAACCTTCAAACATTTTCTCATGCAAATTTGATCAGATAATTCCTATAATTTGCGTATAATGCCATCTGCTTAGCTTTTCTGGCAATCCCTTCTTTAAATCTCTTTCATATACCCTGTTTACCACTCTTTCTGCATTCATTCAACTCATGTAGCAACACCATTTCAGAACTATTTTTGTTTACGTATTGATCAACAAACCTCTTAAATGAATTTATCGAATCTACTGACTCTAATTGTATTCATTAAAACATCCAGACCAGCAATTCACTCCTATATATATTGATGTTTGTAATACGGCTCTGTATGTTATCGTCTCATCCAATTACTGCCTCCATGATTGAATTTATGCTCCTGAAATATTATAATGGACCTTATTACATTTCTTCTTTGAGTCACATTATTTTTACTTTCGCCTGTACATCTTGCTCTATTTCTCAAGCATGGCTACCAGATACGAACCAAAGTCCTTTAACCATTTTGTACCGGCGCCATGCTTTTAACTTAATTGGAGCTGTTATTAGAGGATGTTATTCACTTTAATAAGGGTCTCCAGCAATTAACAGACTTCGAACAATCTCACTTAACCCGTTGTACTGCCACAAATCCTTCATAAACTGGACAAACTCGTCTAAATATATCAAGAGTAGAATGAAAAAGGCGGCACCGGTACAGAAGGGGTTAAAACAGCCCGCCTAATATAGACACATTGAGAACACACCTCTGCCAGACTGAATACACCCTAACATAACCCTCTCACCAATCACCTGTGAAATAAGATTACTAAGTGGGGGCACCACCTGACTCAACTTCAAAGACAGAACATGTACTGAATATATACTGTACGTGTGTGTGTGTGTGTGTAATAATAATAATAATAATAATAATAATAATAATAATAATAAACGGTTTATTGATAATTGCAGCCGTAGCCTCAAAATGTACAGAGGAACAGTGTTTAGCTTAACTCTAACTTATATATTATCTTATAATATAATAAGGACCAAAGCATGAGGTTATATAAGAGCTGTTTGACGAGATCAATATTGTGTACTAGGTTTACTGTTCGCCTAGTTCCTATGTAACTGCTGATAATAAAAGCAAACCGATTATTAAGAATTACAGCCAGAGGCTGGAATGGAAGTAATGTGTCACTGTCAGTTTGTTTACACAGTGATAACCCGCACAGAAAACCACAAAAAACCACAACCTGTTCTTTCTTATGTGTATGTGTATGTGTGTGTGTGTGTGTGTGTGTGTGTGTGTGGTTGGTAGTGTGTGTGTGTGTGTGGTTGGTTGGGTGTGTAGGTGTGTGTGTGTGTGTGGTTGGTAGTGTGTGTGTGTGTGTGTGTGTGTGTGTGTGTGTGTGGTTGGTTGTGTGTGTAGTGTGTGTGTGATGTGAAAGTTTGCCAGTTGATTTACCTATTTTTCTAGGATAGAGATGACATCTCTCGTATGACTTTGATTACGTATGACTTGTTTTCTTTCCTTTTGTTGTTATCTTTTTTTTTTGTGTATGTGAGAGATAGAGAGAGAGAGATAGAGAGAGAGAGAGAGTACAAAGGAGTACAAAGGAAATCAAGCAACAACAGATCTAGTGACCCTTCTAGGCTGCTTGTCCTCCAAAACACTGAGGATCAAGTGTCCAAACAGTGGTTTAGAGTGGGTAAGGGAATATTGGAAAGGGAACTACTGCCCTGCCACTAACGTGGCAGGACTAGGAAGTTAGTAGGGGACATAAGGGTTAGTAACTGAGGGGAGGATAAAATAAAGTTATTCATTTACAAACGCAGTCAGTCGCGGGTTTGATGCGAGATATTTGTCTACGCGGAATTTAAATGAATCAACGGTGCTGCAGTCTATAACGTCTCGGGGAAGCCCATTCCACAAGTTGACAACTTGATTGAAGAAGAAATTCTTAGATTCGTGTGAGTTAAAAGATTTACCAATAATTTTGCAACCGTTTCCCCGCGTGTAATTAGATTGGTCGATAGTGAAGTACTTACTACAGTTCATATTGTCGATGCCTTTGATGATTTTGAACACTTGAATTAAGTCACCTCTTAATCTGCGCTGGGTTAAAGGAAATATATTTAATTCTCTAAGACGCTCTTCGTATGGTTTGTTCTTTAGGCTAGGTATCATTTTGGTAACTCTACGTTGAACTCGTTCCAGCTTGTTTATGTCTGTTTGGTAATAAGGGCACCAGCATTGAACGCAGTATTCCAGAAGAGGGCGGACTAAGGAATTGTAAAGGGTTAGGATTACGTCTTTGGATTTATGCTCAAATGATCTGCCTATAAAGCCAATTATTTTGTTTGCCTTCTTAACAACTTCTGAACATTGTTGACTCGGTTTTAGGTTACTCGATATTGTTACTCCCAGATCGGTTTCTCTGTTTACATTCTTAAGCTGAGTGCCATTCATCGAATAGTTTGCTTTCTCATTTAGGTATCCGATATGTAGTACTTTAAATTTATCCGCATTGAAACTCATTTGCCAAATTTGGGCCCAATGTGACAATTTATCTAGATTGTGTTGCATATCGTCAACTTGATCTTTTGAGAGTACGCTATTTGCAATTTTTGTATCGTCAGCAAATTTTGAGATTGTACAGGTGAGACCCTCATCTATGTCATTGATGTAAATTAGAAAGAGAATTGGTCCTAGTACCGATCCCTGGGGTACCCCGCTACTTACATTGGTCCATTTAGATGCCTTACCGTTTATGACTACTCTTTGCTTTCTGTCGCTGAGCCAATTTTCTATCCATTTCAACACACCGTCTTGTGTGTTGTGAGAGAGAGAGAGAGAGAGAGAGAGAGAGAGAGAGAGAGAGAGAGAGAGAGAGAGAGAGAGAGAGAGTGAGAGAGAGGGGGAGGGGGAGAAGAGAGAGAATAGCGAATGAGATCAACACAAAATAATTAATTTTATACTCATAGTTACAAATACCCAATTGTAGACGTACGTTCGTGTTTATGCGTGTGTGTGTGTGTGTGTGTGTGTGTGTGTGTGTGTGTGTGTGTGTATGTGTGTGTGTGTGTGTGTGTGTGTGTGTGCAAGTCTTGATCAAGTATGTGTGTTAATGTTTATCTTAATATAAATGTGTACGCCTGCATACTGTATGTTCCTGCCTCCACCAACACCATGGACTTATTTCACCAACTGACTACTTTAAGAGGGGTCACCGGCTTTTTGTTTCTCTTTCTCTCCTTTTCTCTCTTTCCCTGGCTTGTATCCATTCGGCCCCATTCAGCCAACTGTTTAAGACGTTTATCCCTATCCAGGTGTCGATTTCTTCCTGGCGAGCGATAGCGAGCCAGCATTGAATGGAGAAATCCGGCTTCGCTGGAGACATTTTTCTATCGAAAAATTTACAAATTTAGCTTGCTGTCAAAACAAAAATATATATATATGCTGGCTCGCTACCGATCGCCAGGACAATATTGACACCTGGATGGGTGTAAACGTCTTAAAACAGTAGGCTGAATGGGCACGAATGGATACAAGCCAAAGAGAGAGGGAGACAGAGAGAAAAAAAAAAAACGAGGTGGGCTCCTTTAAGACTAGGCTTCCACCATCCATCCACCTTCCATCCACCGGATGGAAATAACATGCAGAATTATCTTTTCGACTCCACAATTTCCAGCGCTGCACTATATTAGTTCCGCCTACGGGAACTATAACTCGGCCGGGTCTAACTTTGGTCGCATCATATATTTGGTGAAAACGGATTCAAAACAAATATTTAACAGTTAGTTGTATTCCAATGCTATTTGATGTACAGTCGGACTAATAAGTGATGTATCGGCACCCATTATGTTTTGATCAATAATTGGTATCGGCATTATTTACCCACGATTTCTTCTTTTTGAGCGAGATATACCAGCATGTTCAGACACATACCCACCCTATTCAACATCTGACAGACACTAATACAGCACAGAACGAGCCAAACGTAATGACAGGTGAGACATAATTTATTAGCGCCACTGTACACCAGTATTTCGATATATATGCACAATGTGTGGTTATACTGCTTTGTTTGGTCATAATAATTATATACAATATATTAGTTCCTTCTGTATATATATTTCATCACAAATACGTACATGGATTTAGGCTATCAATAGAATACATCAACTTCAAGCATACAGAGTGAGAACTGAGCGATCTCTACCACACCCATAGCTTACTCTGACTGTTCCTTTTAGTTATATATTTTCTAGATCTCGAGTGACGGCGTCTCTTCCGTGGATTGACCTCCCAATCTACCAAGATTGGAAGCCAAAGCGTCACATTTTTCCTTTGTCCCTCAACTTTCTCTTCATAATTGCAGAGGGGCACAGGGCCCTGGTTGGGGCTTTGGTTTCCCGAGCGTTTCTGCACCCTCCTCAGCTCCCCGCCATGGAGTGGCTTCGGTCACCCAGGCTTTATTGTAGTCGGCAGGGAGGGTTCTTTGGGGGTGCTCGGTTGTGGCCTTGGCCTTGCTCGGGGCCGTTCGGCCAGGGAGCTTGGGGAACAACAACAACAACAACAACTTCAAGCATAAATACGATGCACAACATTATTTACGACGATTCGCCACGATGAATATTACAAGTATATTCAGAGTGGTGGCTATTGTATATAATTATAACTGGCTACTGTTCTGAGTCCCTTGGTCTCTGGGTTAAGGGGACACTGACTGCTTGTTTGGCCTATAAATTAATTCCTTAAAACATTCTTAGTTTCCTCGCTAGACATCCCTCAAACTTAGAAAAACATCCCCTAGACAAATTTGTAATGTCCCTGCCGAAGGCCGGTTCCTCTTACAATTTCAGGCTCGCTATCGCTCGCAATGAAAATATCGACACCTAATTGGCACGATAGGTCTTAAAAGTGCTAACGAAATGAGACGAAAGGTCTTAAAATCGCCAAACAAATGGTCCGAACGTCTAATAATCTAAAATATAATGGGCCTAAACACGAGGGATAAAGTAGAGCAGAAAAACGAGCGACTGCCCTTAATGTGTTACTGTGGCAGTGGCGGGTAGAGCTGGGCCTGTATAGGTTTAATGATAAATGATTACATTTATCATAATTATCTGATCTAAAACAACTAATCCAGTTACATTCAAGGTGCCTTAAAGAGAGATTACTCGCAAAAGGAGCAGCCATGTAAGTATTTATTGTCAAATGAACATAACTTGTAATGCTTGATTGGCAAAATAGAGAGAGAGAGAGAGAGAGAGAGAGAGAGAGAGAGAGAGAGAGAGAGAGAGAGAGAGAGATATCAGAAGTAGCTGGCACACTGTGAAATGATAAACCTGAGGCAGTGAACAATGGTTGAGGAAACACACTGATGCTGATCTGTGGTAAAAGGGTGTATTTCAGAATATTTCAGCAGTGTGCATTGTTTTATTTTATATTATAGTTCCACCTTTCACTGCAGGATGCACAGTCTTGGTCAAGAACGGGTTATCGATAATTGATAGTCATTAAGGGGGTTCACCTGCTTTTTTTTTTTTCTTTCTCTCCTTTTCTCTCTTTCTCTGACTTGTATCCATTTGGTCCCATTCAGCCAACTGTTTTAAGACGTTTATCCCCATCCAGGTGTCGATTTCTTACTGGCGAGCGATAGCGAGCCAGCATTGTATGGAGAAATCCGGCTTCGCCGGAGACATTTTTCTATCGAAAAATGTACAAATTTAGCTTGCTGTCCAAGCAAAAATATATATATGCTGGCTCGCTACCGGTCGCCAGGAAAATATTGACCCCTCGATGGGGGTAAACGTCTTAAAACAGTAGGCTGAATGGGGCCGAATGGATACAAGCCAGAGAATGAGAGAAAAGGAGAGAAAGCGAAAAAAGCGAGATGGGTCCCCTTAATGATACACAAACACTAACGTCATATCATTAAACACTGTCCCAACGACCAAACTATTAATTGTGCTTCTCCAGTAAAGTTCACTATCTTGATTATGTCATTATCAAGGAGTAGGGTTGTGATCCAGTATTATCCTTACCCCCTTCTTTTACACATGGATTAAGGGGGGTCACCGGCTTTTTTTTTTATCTTTCTCTCCTTTTCTCTCTTTCCCTGGCTTGTATCCATTTGGCCCCGTTCAGCCAACTGTTTTAAGACGTTTATCCCCATCCAGGTGTCGATTTTTTCCTGGCGAGCGATAGCGAGCCAGCATTGTATGGAGAAATCCAGCTTCGCCGGAGACAGTTTTCTATCGAAACATGTACAAATGTAGCTTGCTGTCAAAACAAAAATATATATATCCTGGCTCGCTACCGCTCGCCAGGAAAATATTGACACCTGGATGTAGGTAAACGTCTTAAGACAGTAGGCTGAATGGGGCCGAATGGATATAAGCCAAAGAGAGAGGGAGAGAAAGGGCCAAAAATGCGAGGTGGGCTCCCTTAAACTTCTTTCCATCTGGTTTTTAAATTTTAATGGTGGAATGGTTGAAACAGTAATGAATTGAATGAGTTAAGAGTAGAGTATTATATGTAAACGCTGCTCCCTCATTCAGAGAACCAGTTAATATGAGTTACTTTAGCGCACCCCAACATTCATAGAAATAACGAATCCCGGTTCTTGTGTGACCCCTTCTGTACCGGCGACGTCTTGTTAATTGCATTCTAGCTATATTGAACCGATTTAATGCAGCTTAACCCTTTGACTACCGAGTCTGTATGTTGTATTTTATCAGCTATATTTAGACGATTTTAGGCAGCTTAGGAAGGAGCTGTGGTAGTAAAAGGGGTTAATTCTGATAGTCTGTAGTCTCATAATTGCCACACTACCATCGTAAGCCGAATAAAATCGTCTAAAAACATCTAAAATCAAATAAAGAAGACGTCACCGATAATGAAGGGGTTAAGAAGGCTCTGTGGTAGTAAAAGGGGTTAATCAAGATAGTCTGTAGCCTCATAATTGATACACATCCTTCCTAATCCGAATTAAATCGTCTAATAATTGTCGGCATATAATGAAAAAGACGTCGCCAGTACAGAAGGGGTTAATAGGTACGGTAGGTTTTGGGAGGATTGTATATTTGGTTATTTGGTCCATAGGAACTTGTGGTCCATCATGACCACATATTTTCTGTATTCAGCCTCAGTCATCCATCAAAGTAAACAAAAATCCCTGGATGAAAGAGGGATCCTTTTGACAATTGTGGATTTTTGGTAACGAGTGAAAAAGTTAGAAATGGAAATGAAATACAGAACCAATATTGTGTACAGAAAACAATATTACAGAACACACCTCCCTCACGGACATACGTGGATATGTACTGTACAGTAGCCCAACTAAGTTTTGCGACAACATATTAGGTATGTGGCACCTGTCTAGTTTGCACTCCCGTCCCAAGCCCGTGTGGTCGTGTCTAGCTGAGACCCGGTCTAGGCAGGCGCCACCTCCTGCGCTACCACAGCCAGGGCACACAGTACTCGCACACGCTGGGCTCTACATATGACAATATTGCTATCATTATTTGTTTGTATAATAATAGAAGGTTCTTTCTCTCTAAATATAAATAGATTTACGCGCGACAAACTTTGTAGATTAGCACACACACACACACACACACGCACACACACACCAGAATGGTAAGCGTCACTACTTTATAGATCCTCATTGTATACAGAACTTAAAATGAACACAATAAGTTGCATAGATTGTTATTTTATAATCTATTATACACTTGTTAGTGATTGTTTTAATAAGAGCCCCGACCTCCTTAACACTATACTTGGTGTTAATAAGAGCCCCGGCCTCCTTAACACTATACTTGGTGTTGGTGTTAATAAGAGCCCCGGCCTCCTTAACACTATACTTGGTGTTAATAAGAGCCCCGGCCTCCTTAATACTATACTTGGTGTTAATAAGAGCCCCGGCCTCCTTAACACTATACTTGGTGTTGGTGTCAGCGACATTGGCTGTAATTCTTATCCTTATCCTTTCTATAACCCAAAAAGTGCTCGAGAAACGGGTAGTCAATTTCTACATCTATTTCCTGATCTACTCATATATTTGTTTTGTTCTTTATCAGATGTTATGCGGTCAGGATTAGCTCCAAGGTCGCTGACACAAGGTATAGATTTTATGAGTTATCCTAAACGTTTATATGCATCAACTGTATTAGATGTTATTCAATCAAATGTAATTTTATACAGCTAAATGACTAAGATAATTCATTTGTCCGAACGTTTACAGTATAGCATCTGAGGTGAAGCCAGTGATCTTGGGGGCTAATAAGTGATTGAGGTTTCCGAATGTTTGTGTGCGAACTGTTGTATAGATTCTTCCCCTGCCGCCTCTTGTTTTGCCTCCTTTCATGTGTTTCTTGTTGATACTGCCTACCCCTTGTGGGAATAAGGGCTGGCTACTGACTAAATTACAAACGTCAAATTAAGAGTAGTATGCTGCTGTCACATTTGTTAAATGCTTTTAATCATCAATCTTGTAATGGAATTTAACCGTGTTGGCTGCGAGTGTCTCGCTATCTATTAACCTTTCTTTTCCCAAGCGTACGAATCGATAAACAGACAAAAAATATCTTCAAAGATATTGACATGTCAGTAAAGTTTTCGATAAATATCCACATGAAAGATTGCTGCTTAATGAAGCAGCTCATGGAATAGGGCGAACTATATTACGTGAATTAGACCATGGATAATTAGTAGGAAACACAAACTTAACATAAACAGTAGCCTATACAATCAGATTGGGGTGTAGTGAAGGTTGGGGTCTTACACTGATGGTCAGTTTTAGTTCCTCAATTGTTCATTTTTTACATTAACGACCTTGATTTAGGCCTAACTAAAAAGATTGGTAATTTTTCAATTGACACTAAAAATAGGTTGAATTAGTGATCCTGATAACGATTCATGCTCTCCAAAAATAATTTGATACAATACCCGAATGGTGCAATACCTTGTCAGTTGATATTTAATGTAGATAAATACATGCAGTTTAGTGAACATTGGGAAATCGACAGAAATTTCAGGATATAAATTTAACAATATTTGTTTCGTCAATAATTACGCACCATATATCTCCCGTATGAGGATATTCAATAGCTCAATGCATTATTGTGATGTCCGATTACATTACCCATCTCCCTTACTCAAGGCCAGGGTAGCCAGTAACCACCAAGCTATATCTCAGAACAAAAATTTTAATTTGTTCACCAATCTGAGTGGTGACAGGGGCAAGACGCAATATCAGTGGTATCTAGATGGCTAAATAACATAGAATTAAGTAACTCAATTATTACAACATATTTGGAAGTCATCGTCAGTCGTGATATGAAACTAAAAAAACAATGCATCATTGTTTGAAATCAGGGTTTTTAAATAGATATCTACAGTAGAAGCGTGAATAACAACAAACGTAATTTTACAATTTCACCCGTCCTTAGTAAGGCTTCGCATGGATTATGTTTAAAATGTTGCTGTCCAGTGTTCATAGATTGATTGGAAGTTACGGTACAAAGAAGAATGGCAAAACAATCCAGAATAATAGAACATTAGAACATCAATAATATTCTAACGCCTGACGACTAAGGCCAAATGACACGGAATTATATTAACAGAAGTAACAGATTATTGAGGTAGTGAATATCATGAAATACAGGATATGATCAGTACAAAAGAAAGGGGACTTGGGAACACATTAGGCTTGCATATATTAGAAGTGTAGAGTAAGAGAGGATATGTTACAGATTGTGGGTGCCAATCGCGGGTCGCTGTGCAGGTGTTCGACAGCATAGGAATCTTGGGGGATACAAAAAACAGGCCTGGTTCCGTTACAGAGGTTTGCTTTAATGGTGTTAACCCTCCCGCATCCAGCAACTTAATTATCTAACTTATGGTAAGACATTCTCTAATTTGCCATGAAATATCAGGCTGGGCGAGTTTTCGAAGCCTTGTGTTTTTCTGTATTTTCATCCACCAGAATGCTGTTTATTGTGATATATCATATGTCAATGGAAAGAGGAATATTTATAGTACATGATAAAACAATTTTTGTTTTAAATAAATCGAAATATGAAAATGTAAATGAGTCCGGAATACAATTATTTCCCATGCAATTGTCTTCACACCGTCCTAGCTCTAAATTGTGAGCGATGACCATATATTTTTGTTTGCTCAAATAATAGTATTTTTTCTCCTCTTTCCAAATCTGAAAACAGAAATTGTTTATCTTCAATAGTTCTCAAGCAGTGACCGAAAAAAAAAATATATATTTTGATTGATATGGTTTATAACATTTTCGATTTATTTCGTTGCTACGAAGTGTATGGTTTTAAATTTAGGCTGAATGAATACGGCAAATAATGCTGATGAGTATAAAACAAACTAGAAGTTCCTAGGACAAATGCTTTTTGCGCTATGAATATTTGAAATGAAGAGCCAAAATGCGAATATTTATGCTTCACCCATCTCTGTTCCGGCGATGCTAACCGGGTTCCGAGCTGTTCCCCACCTCGTGGTTGCGTTATTTGCTCGGATACGTATATAACTGTATATATCACCAGAATCGAAAAATTGTGCTCTTTCCAATGGTGAAAACAAAAATAATATAGCGTAATTGGTTCGCGAGCTATGCGCAATTGTTTCAATGCAGTGACCGAAAAAGGAAAACAAAAATATGGTTTATAACATTTTCGATTTATTTCGTTGCTACGAAGTGTATGGTTTTAAATGTAAGCTGTATGAATACGGCAAATAATTCTGATGAGTATAAAACAAACTAGAAGTTCCTAGGACAAATACTTTTTGCGCTATGAATATTTGAAATGAAGAGCCAAAATGCGAATATTTACGCTTCACCCGTCTCTTTTCCGCCAATGCTAGCCGGGTTCCGAGCTGTTCCCCACCTCGGCATTGGTTTATTTGCTCGGATACGTATATAACTGTTTATATAACCGTCATCGGAAAATTATGCTCTTTCTAATGGTGAAAACAAAAATAATATAGCGTTATTGGTTCGCGAGCTATGCGCAATTGTTTCCATGCATTGTTATTGTTATGTAAATATATGAGAATGTTTATACAGTTGTATATCTTTGCCACAATGTACAACATTTATAAATATATATATATATATATATATATATATATATATATATATATATATATAAAATAAATGAAATAAAAATATAATTAAAATGAAATAAATCAAATCAAATAAATAAATATATAAATAAAATAAAAATGTAATAATAATATAAATACTCGATTATGGGCCTTGGGCTTGCTCGGGACCTTGGGGCTGATCCGCTAGACACCCGGGGGAACAGGAATAAAAAGAAAATAAATATATATACCAGGTATATATATATATATATATATATATATATATATATATATATATATATATATATATATATATAATATATATATATATATATATTGTTACGGCTGGATCGGCAATACATATTCGGGATTCTTGATCGTAGGACAGAAATGGCTTAAGTGACAACGACACGCTCGATTCCAGTCCCAAATACTATATGCTCCAGACAACAAAAGCACCAACGCCCTACAGAGTTATCGTCTACGGTAACGAGGTACCTTAACTCGGCGAAAGTGTACAACAGGGGTAGGCTATGAGGCTAAACTCCCTCAGACATTTATAGGTTACGTTATTACTAAAGAAATGCAATACTCAAGAAACTACGTTAATATTAAGCCTCTAATAATGTAGAATAGAAGCAGGCTAAAGGTATGACAGTGAAATGCTAAATGACAAATGTACACGCCTACTTGAAAGCGCGTGCACTACACTAACTGTCCCCTACTAACATGCACTAGCATGTAGCATACAAGATGTTCATGATCCAGTAGATACCTAATAATACACATGGGAGGAACATAAACAGTAGTCACTTATTATAATAATGAATCTATACTTGGAATAACTAAAAGGTTGCAGGCAACAGTACTGCGCCGGTAGCCTACTACCGCATAGGCTACTTCGCTTCTCTCACTCTGTCTCCCCTCCGAGTCCGTATGCGCCCTACGCAACAGAACTCCGGACACAGCAGCAAAACGACAGTGCAGTTAATTGATACATGAAAGTATTAATAGTGTTGTCTTGTGTGTGAGTAATGTGTATTGTAAAGTGTTATAGATATATACTTAAAGAGAGCTGCAATCCATAGTAAAATAAAGATATATCCCACTCATCATCCCCATGTGTTCTAGCTAGCAGGCCAAGTCACAGGAACAACGAGTCCCAGCACCGAAAGCGAGAACCCAGGAGAAGACTGTAGAGAACACAAAGACAGATAAATTACGTTACTCTACTATACCGGCACTACGAGCGAGCTGTAGTCTCGGGTGCTACACTCGCTCCTGGCTCGGTATGCAAATCAAGGCTAAGTCCTCGTCCCTCTACAGACAACTCCTGGGCATGGTCGGGCTCTTACACATGGCACCAGTCTAGTCACAAATGGGATGATGAGCAGGGCATATAACTCGTGAACATGTAGAACGTTCACCAACTATCCTCATCAAGAAGATCGCTGTTCACATTAACCCCTTAAATCTAATACATGTAAATATATGCTTGTCCTAAGAGTAATACGAGAGGTGAGTGCTGAAACTCCTTTAGGACCTCAAGGGAAGGTTATGCATTTAAATAGAGAGAAGAATGAAATGAGAGTAATGTCGTCAGAGAGAAAGAGTGCAACCGTGAGAAGTGGGGAGAGAGAGCAAGGGATGTTAGAATCTCAAAGGTTCTAGGCAACCTGGTCATAGAACACGCAGCCAGCCTCCAGGCAATGTGCTGTACGACAACATGGGCCCAGCCCAGGCAGGCAACAATGGACTACCAACCCTATCGCGCCTAGCTATAAGGGCAAAGCTGCCAACCAGTCCATACGTCTGGCAACCACCCGGCCGGCAGCGCGGCGTGTTGCTACCCTCTTGCTCTGAAGCCCAACTCACTCTCTCTCTCTGAATTCCCAATTATCCTATCTATCAACTTCTCTATTGATACTACATATTAAATGGAAGGTCTCGACATGGCTTAAAACAAAACCCACCACTGGTTAGCACATGACGAGACCTTTGCAGAGATACAAAGAACATAGTTATAAGTTGTCACACTCAATATACATAGCGGCCGACGGTAGCCAGATCACGGGCGGCACAGTGGAGTACCAAGGAGTACAATCAGGTTGCGTTGCCCAGCACTGGGGTGCGTCACAGCCCCCCCAAGATTTTAGATAATCGACCTTAGAAGCATTATCAAAATCTGACAGGCAACCAACCGACCTGCTACCCTTAGCTGCCACTAATTGCAAAAGGTGCACAACAACTGAAGTGTGAATTATACATAAAACACAATATTGCATGCATCATGCTACAACAATAAAGAGTTACAAAACTAAAAAAAAGAAAGAGTTTTCTCGTTTATTTATTGTTTTATAATCTTTTTGGACGGCGTTATGATAGCCTAATTTTACTCCTGCTCAACCCACACACCGTGCACGACTATCTTGGATCATCAACCCTTGATAGACAATCTGCTATCACGTTCTCACTCCCGGCAATATGCTGAATGTTGAGATTATACTCTTGGAGCATTAGGGACCACCTGGTCAACCGCATATTCCGATTGTGAAACTGATTTAGGAATTTCAAGGGATGGTCCGTATAAATCGTCACTACCGGGCCGTAGGCTGGAACATAAACTTCGAAATGTTTGAGCGACAAAACGATAGCCAGAAGCTCCTTCTCTATAGTCGAGTAATTCCTTTGTGCCGAATTAAACTTGCGAGAAAAGAAGCTCACTGGGTGTTCCAAGCCCTCGGAATCAGTCTGCAGTAACACTGCCCCGGCACCCACACCGCTGGCATCAGTCGCCAGCTGAAAACTCCTGGAGAAGTCTGGGGCCCTCAAAATCGGATGTGTACACAGCAGGTGCTTGACTAGGTCGAAAGCCCTCTGACACTCCGCAGCCCAACAGAACTTCACTGACTTCGACAGTAGATCAGTTAACGGTGCTAAGACAGTAGAGTATCCCCGGATGAAGCGCCTATAATAGCCTATCATACCTAGGAACCGCATGACCTGGCGCTTAGTGGTGGGCCTGGGAAACATATTGATAGCCTGTATCTTGCTCAGGGGGGGGCACACCCGGCCTAACCCGACCACAAAGCCAAGATACTGCACAGTAGCCTTTACAAACTCGCACTTCCTCAGGTTCACCACCAGCCCAGCATCGTACAACTTCCTAAACAGGGTCTCTAAGTGCCTTAGGTGATTTTCAAAATCGTCATCATATACTATCACGTCATCAAGGTAGACCGTGCAGTTAGGGATTTCGTCACAAATATCGTTCATCAGGTTTTGAAACGTGGCAGGTGCGTTCTTAAGCCCATAAGGCATTACGTTACATTGGTAGGTCTTGCCATCTACCACAAAACCACAAACTTGCTTAGCTCGGTCCGACAGGGGTACTTGCCAGTAGCCTTTTACAAGATAAATTTTAGTAAGGTACTTTGCATTCCCTATCTTGTCCACGCTGTCGTCAACTCGAGGCAAAGGGTAAGGGTTGGTGGTGGTCAAGCCATTTAGCCTACGAAAATCTATGCAGAACCGCACCTTGCCGTCAGGTTTTGGCTGCAACGTGACGGGTGATGTCCACTTCACATAACCTTCAGTGATCATCCCTCTCTCAACCATGTACTTTAACTCCTCCCGTAAAGCTGGCAACTTTACCGGGGGCACACGGTAGGGCACTGACTTGAAGGGCACATTATCACCGACGTCCACGTCGTGCGTTACCTGAGTAGTGAGACCTGGGTGTTCGGCGAAAACAGAGGGGTATGACCTGAACAGGCCTAGGACAGCAGCACCCTGGTGCTCAGGCAGGTGACTTACAGCTTGCCTAGCCTCTTGTTCAGTATTCCCCGCCCACTGTTCCGCGGAAATGACACAGTCCCAGCTATCCTCCTCAGCAGCATGACTGTCCCCACCTCCTTCTCCACCCTGGCCGCTGCAGGCCAGCACAGGGACAGTGAGAGGCTCTGAGGGGCGTCTCACATACTCTTTCATGAGGTTAACATGACATAACTGATGTTTTTTCCTACGGTCAGGTGTTGCAACGAGATAATCAAGGTCGGACAGTTTCTTAGCCACCACATACGGCCCAATGAACTTGGCAGAAAGGGGGTGTCCAGGCAAAGGTAAAAGCAACATTACCTCCTGACCCACCGAAAACTCCCGAAGCTTCACCTTGGCGTCATACTGGTGCTTCATGACCGCCTGTGCATTAACCAAGTTATTACCTGCCGCTGCCATGCAACCTATAAGTCTCTCCCGGCTCTCAAGGACATATTTAAGTACAGACCCCGGCTTCTCTTCGCCCTCCCAGATCTCTTTCACCATACTTAAAGGTCCTCTCACATTATGGCCAAAGACTAGCTGATTTGGACTGAACCCCAGGCTCTCTCTTGGGACTTCATGTGCAGCGAACAGAACATACGGCAGACCCAAATCCCAATCAGTGTCATGTTCTGCACAGTAACAGCGTAGCATACTCTTCAGGGTCGAGTGCCACCGCTCCAAGACTCCCTGACTCTCGGGATGGTAGGCTGACGACACTACAGAACATATACCGTGCAACTGAAGGGTTTGCTTGAACAATTTGGATGTAAAATTGCTCCCCTGGTCTGACTGCACCTCACGTGGAAATCCATAACGGGAACAGAACAATAATAAGTTTTTAACAACTGCCTTTGCCGAGCCGTTTCTCATGGGGTATGCGTCCGGGTATCTCGTAGCCACATCCATGATTGTCAACAGGAATTTATTGCCACTACTAGTAGGCGGGAAAGGGCCAACCAAATCTACTACAACTTTGCTGAACGGAGGCCCGGTGACAGGTATGGGAAACAAAGGTGCCTTCGGGATTGTCTGGTTAGGCTTCCCCGTTGTCTGGCAGGTCGCACACCCAGCCACCCATGCACAGACATCAGCCTTGACCCCAGGCCACCAGAAAAACCTGCCCAATGCCGCCAATGTTTTTGTTACCCCCAAATGACCCGCCACCGGCACATCATGCGCCAGACACAATAAGGACTCTCTATACTTATTTGGAACAACCACCTGGTCTACTACCCTCGCACCGCCCTCCCACTTCGATTTGGGGTCTAAAAATCTGCGGTACAATATCCTGTTGAGCCTAAAGAAATCTCCCGGCTTCGCATCCCCATCTTCCTCCAACTCTATGGCACCATTGCTATAACGAGCTAGGCTAGCGTCTTGCAGCTGCTGCTCACTTATGTCCCCGGGCGTCAATGCATCAAGATGGTTTTGTAATAAGACATTACCCCGGCTAGTAGGCTCTACTGCCTTAGTGGCTCTCGCTACAGCTCTTGCCTCACGCGAAGTCTTACCCAACTCTGCCTTGTTACACACCATCTCT